>SJYX01006637.1:470802-523800 GCA_006410675.1 Oreotragus oreotragus | reverse complement strand
TCTTCACAGTCCAACTCTCACATCTGTACATGACCACAGGAAAAACCATAGCCTTGACTAGATGGACCTTTGTTGGCAAAGTAATGTCTCTGCTTTTGAATATGCTATCTAGGTTGGTCATAACTTTCCTTCCAAGGAGTAAGTGTCTTTTAATTTCATGGCTGCAATCACCATCTTCAGTGATTTTGGAGCCCAGAAAAATAAAGTCTGACACTGTTTCCCCATCTATTTATAGTTTCTACTTATTAAGTGATTTATAAGGGATAAGCCTGCACTAAACAGCTATGTATGTATCTCATTAAATTCTCACAATGATCTCATGAAGTAGGTTATAAGCTTCCTAGTCTATAGAGAAGGAAATTGATTTAGAGGCTCAATAAGCTTGCCTGAGGTCATCAGCTACTAAGTGATGGAGCTGGGGTATGAACCCAAGCTAGTCTGATTCCTGAGTCCAAACATTTAGCTGTTTCCTCAACCTGCTGTGTTACAAGGATTCACATTTAGTATTAATATTTGAGAACCATTGATTTAGAACTTTGCTACCATTATCTAAGATCCGTCTGTTTCCTCAGATCGCTTCCCTACTAGCTTTTAAGCATCTTGAAAATATAGACACTTTGTATTCTTCCTCCATTTCTACCCTTCCTTCTATCACTATCCCATTCACCATGATGTCTAGCTTACAGAATGTGCTCAATTCATGTTTGTTGAATGAAAAGATNGCGGATGTTGGCAATTTGATCTCTGGTTCCTCTGCCTGTTCTAAAACCAGCTTGAACATCAGGGAGTTCACGGTTCACATATTGCTGAAGCCTGGCTTGCAGAATTTTGAGCATTACTTTACTAGCGTGTGAGATGAGTGCAATTGTGCGGTAGTATGTTGTAACTATTAATGCAACAGTGTAACTTGTCTCCCCCCCTACCTCACAGGGAGGAGGTGTTTGCCTTACTCCTCCCGCACCCAGTATATGTGCCTCATCCAATCAGCGAATGACCCTCAAAACCCCTATCCCACTCCTTGTACCCTAGGGTATAAAAGTGGACGAAGGACCCCTGTTCAACATCAGTTCTCCCTTGAGCTGGCCCGCTGTACTAGCAGAGTCTCCCACTCTAATAAACTTTATTTACCTCTCCGTCTCATGTCTGGAAATTCTTTTGTAACCCCCCCTGGACCACAACACCTCCTTTCTGAGAGGCTGCTCTATTAATATGACCTGTTTGGAATTGTGGATGCTGTCTTGTGCCTGAGGGTAGCAGAGAAGAAAGGGAGGAAAAGCCTGTCCTTAATGGTACTGACTGACTGCTGTACCCACTTGGAAACACCTCTTGTTCCAGCTGCTATTTCTGAGCAACAAACCATTCAAGCTTCAGTGATGTAAAACTACAGCCATCTTGTTTTACATGAACTGAAAGCTTCTAGATGTATAGCTGAATTTAGAAAAGGCAGAAAAACCAGAGATCAAATCACCAAAATCCACTGAATCACACAAAACGCAAGGGAATTCCATAAAAACATCTACTTCTGTTTCACTGACTATGCTAAAGCCTTTGTTGTGTGGATCACAGCAACCTGTGGAAAATTCTTAAAAAGATGGGAATACCAGACCACCTTACCTGCCTCCTGAGAAAATTGTATGTGGGTCAAGAAGCAACAGTTAGAACCGGACATGGAACAACTGACTGGCTCAAAATTGAGAAAGGAGTACGACAAGGCTGTGTATTGCCTCCCTGCTTAGTTAACTTATATGCAGAGTACATCATGCAAAATGACAGGCTGGATGAATCAAAAGTCTAATCAAGATTGTCAAGAGAAATAACAACCTCAGATATGCAGATGATTCCACTCTAATGGCAGAAAGCAAAGAGGAACTAAAGAGCTCCTTGATGAGGTTGAAAAAGGAGAGTTTAAATAACTGGCTTAAAACTCAACATTCAAAACTAAGACCATGGCATCTGGTCCCATCATTTCATGTCAAATAAATGAGGAAAAATTAGAAACAGTGGCAGATTTTATATTCTTGGGTTCCAAAATCACTGTGGACAGTGAATGCAGCCACAAAATTAAAAGACATTTTCTTCTTAGAAGAAAACCCATGACAAACCTAGACAGTGAATTAAAAAGCAGAGAAATTATTTTGCCAACAAAAGTACATATAGTTAAAGCTATGGATTTTTCAGTAGTCATCCCATATGGATGTGAGAGTTGGACCATAAAGTAGGCTGAGCACCAAATAATGGATGCTTTCACACTGTGGTGCTGGAGAAGACCCTTGAGTGTCCCTTGGACTGCAAGGAGATCAAACCAGTAAATCCTAAAGGAAATAAACCCTGAGTATTTACTGGTAGGACTGATGCTGAAGCTGAAGCTCCAATACTTTGACTATCTGATGGGAAGAGCAGACTCATTAGAAAAGACCCTGATACGGGAAAGATAGAAGGCAGGAGGAGAAGGGGACGACAGAGGATGAGATTGTTGGATGACATCAACAACTCAACAGCAATGAGTTTGAGCAAACTCTGGGAGATGAAGGACAAGGAAGCCTGGCGTGCTGCCATTCATGGGGTTTCAGAGTCAGACAGAAAGGGTGTCCTGAGAAAGGGCATTTAGAAACCAAGCTTTTTAAGGAAGCTAGGTAAAAGTTCATGCCCTTTTCTTTCCCAGCTGTATGCACATATCCCTGGGCTAAAGGAAAAGAATGATCAAGAAAGAAGGAGGCCACATGATCTGGAAGTCATGCAGCATCACTTCTGCCAAGTTCTGTGGAGTAAAAGTGAGTCACAAAGGCCAGGTTCAAAGAGGGCACTTAGACCCCACTTCTTTGAGAATGGTAGTGTCACATTGAATAAAAGCATGTGGGATGGACATGTATGTGGGTCAAGAAGCAACAGTTAGAACCGGACATGGAACAACTGACTGGCTCAAAATTGAGAAAGGAGTACGACAAGGCTGTGTATTGCCTCCCTGCTTAGTTAACTTATATGCAGAGTACATCATGCAAAATGACAGGCTGGATGAATCAAAAGTCTAATCAAGATTGTCAAGAGAAATAACAACCTCAGATATGCAGATGATTCCACTCTAATGGCAGAAAGCAAAGAGGAACTAAAGAGCTCCTTGATGAGGTTGAAAAAGGAGAGTTTAAATAACTGGCTTAAAACTCAACATTCAAAACTAAGACCATGGCATCTGGTCCCATCATTTCATGTCAAATAAATGGGGAAAAATTAGAAACAGTGGCAGATTTTATATTCTTGGGTTCCAAAATCACTGTGGACAGTGAATGCAGCCACAAAATTAAAAGACATTTTCTTCTTAGAAGAAAACCCATGACAAACCTAGACAGTGAATTAAAAAGCAGAGAAATTATTTTGCCAACAAAGGTACATATAGTTAAAGCTATGGATTTTTCAGTAGTCATCCCATATGGATGTGAGAGTTGGACCATAAAGTAGGCTGAGCACCAAATAATGGATGCTTTCACACTGTGGTGCTGGAGAAGACCCTTGAGTGTCCCTTGGACTGCAAGGAGATCAAACCAGTAAATCCTAAAGGAAATAAACCCTGAGTATTTACTGGTAGGACTGATGCTGCAGCTGAAGCTCCAATACTTTGACTATCTGATGGGAAGAGCAGACTCATTAGAAAAGACCCTGATACGGGAAAGATAGAAGGCAGGAGGAGAAGGGGACGACAGAGGATGAGATTGTTGGATGACATCAACAACTCAACAGCAATGAGTTTGAGCAAACTCTGGGAGATGAAGGACAAGGAAGCCTGGCGTGCTGCCATTCATGGGGTTTCAGAGTCAGACAGAAAGGGTGTCCTGAGAAAGGGCATTTAGAAACCAAGCTTTTTAAGGAAGCTAGGTAAAAGTTCATGCCCTTTTCTTTCCCAGCTGTATGCACATATCCCTGGGCTAAAGGAAAAGAATGATCAAGAAAGAAGGAGGCCACATGATCTGGAAGTCATGCAGCATCACTTCTGCCAAGTTCTGTGGAGTAAAAGTGAGTCACAAAGGCCAGGTTCAAAGAGGGCACTTAGACCCCACTTCTTTGAGAATGGTAGTGTCACATTGAATAAAAGCATGTGGGATGGACGTGTTATTGCACCATCTTGGTGCATAGAAGCACACACATCTACTTCCAGACTTTGTGCTAAGACAGTCAATATGCTCCTCTCCCTTTGAATTCACTGCCAATTTGATTCTCGGTTATCTACAGCAGGAGTATTCTAATTGATAAAGATCTTTACCCCAACATCAATGAAGGTAACCATGTTATTATATGATTTGCATATTTAGTCTTGTAGCAGATTTTATGTGTGAGGAGACTGATAGCCTTAGAAGTGATATAATGTGAAAACAAAACAGATGTGTGGAGATAGGCAATCTTTCGGCCTTTAGAAAAAGTTGTCGAAGCCAGGGGCTGAGTCCTGAGCTGTGAATAGCTTTGCTCACTGTTAACAACCTCTGTGATATGAAAAAGAAAAAAAAAATTAGTATTGAGTAGTGCTGCACTCAATATGCCAGCAAATTTGGAAAACTCAGCAGTGGCCACAGGACTGGAAAAGGTCAGTTTTCATTCCAGTTCCAAAGAAAGGCAATGCCAAAGAATGCTCAAACTACCACACAATTGCACTCATCTCACGTGCTAGTAAAGTAATGCTCAAAATTCTCCAAGCCAGGCTTCAGCAATACATGAATTGTGAATTTCCTGATGTTCAAGCTGGTTTTAGAAAAAGTAGAGGAACCAGAGATCAAATTGCCAGCATCTGCTGGATCATAGAAAAAGTAAGAGAGTTCCAGAAAAACATCTATTTCTGCTTTATTGACTATGCCAAAGCCTTTGACTGTATGGATCACAATAAACTGTGGAAAATTCTGAAAGAGATGGGAATACCAGACCACCTGACCTGCCTCTTGAGAAACCTGTATGCAGGCCAGGAAGCAAAAGTTAGAACTGGACATGGAACAAGAGACTGGTTCCAGATAGGAAAAGGAGTACGTCAAGGATGTATATTGTCACCTTGTTTTTTTTAACTTACATGCAGAGTACATCATGAGAAACGCTGGGCTGGAAGAAGCACAAGCTGGAACCAAGATTGCTGGGAGAAATATCAGTAACCTCAGATATGCAGATGACACCACCCTTATGGCAGAAAGTGAGGAGGAACCAGAAAGCCTCTTGATGAAAGTGAAAATGGAAAGTAAAAAAGTTGGCTTAAAGCTCAACATTCAGAAAGTGAAGATCATGGCACCCAGTCCCATCACTTCATGGGAAATAGATGGGGAAACAGTGGAAACAGTGTCAGACTTGATTTTTTTGGGCTCCAAAATCACTGCAGATGGTGACTGCAGGCATGAAATTAAAAGACGCTTACTCCTTAGAAGAAAAGTTATGACCAACCTGGATAGCATATTGAAAAACAGAGACATTACTTTGCCAACATAGGTCCGTCTAGTCAAGGCTATGGTTTTTCCAGTAGTCATGTTGGATGTGAAGAAAGCTGAGTGCCGAAGACTTGATTCTTTTGAACTGTAGTGTTGGAGAAGACTCTTGAGAGTCCCTTGGACTGCAAGGAGATCCAACCAGTCCATTCTGAAGGAGATCAGCCCTGGGATTTGTTTGGAGGCAATGATGCTGAAGCTGAAACTCCAGTACTTTGGCCACCTCATGCAGAGTTGACTCATTGGAAAAGACTCTGATGCTTGGAGGGATTGGGGGCAGGAGGAGAACGGGACGACCGAGGATGAGATGGCTGGATGGCATCACTGACTCTATGTACATAGGTCTGAGTGAACTCTGGAAGTTGGTGATGGACAGGGAGGCCTGGCATGCTGCGATTCATGGGATTGCAAAGAGTTTGACGCGACTGAGCGACTGAACTGAACTGAGTAGTCTTTAAACTCTGGTGACACGTTCCCAGAAGAAATTTGAAAACTCCTGTACTCTTTTTCCCATTTTTAAGTTATCTAGAAGTTTCATTATGAGTTTAAATAAAATAGCACAGAGACATATACACAGCTGGGAAACACTAGAAGACCCCCTGCTTTAAGGAGATTAATCATCACATGAGGAGTCTCCTTCACTGGCTCCCTCCTGGGAAGTCTTCACATCCTGAGGGAACAGACCAAAGATTTATGTGCAATGAATATGCTATTTTTTTAGGCTGTGGTAGGGAGACCATAGAAAATATCTTCTCAACTTGAACATTTTTGAAAGCAAAAGGGAACATTAGTTAATAACAACTCTAAGAAACAAACAGAAAACAGGAAAATCAGGCTAGATGGTGACCCAGCTGTTGGAATATGGGTAATTTATAGGGCAATCTGTTTACAAATGAAAAGTCATGGAAGCTAAGGGAAGCTAAAGATCTGGTCATTATTTCACCAAAAACTGTCAATTTTCAGTACTCCTTGAAATGTTTTCCATTTATGTCCAAAGTCGCTGGGTTGCCTTGAACACAAAGTCCTTGTGTAGGAGAGAGGAGACTTGGCACCTTTTCTAATGTCTTCTGTATAACTCCCAGAGAAACGCTTGTCTCTGTCCAGGGTGGGTCTGGGTTCAGGGAGCGATTAGTAAGACAACTGGGTGTCATGGACATAGAGAGAAAATAAATGCCTTCAATGTGAGCTAATGTCCTCTCTGATAGGTTTGTGAAACCCTCATTTTATTTGACAACTTAATTCCTGATGGAAGGCAGTTGTTCCTGTATTTAGAAACAAAGTCTCCAGAGAGGGAATCTCCTGGAAGCCGACTGGTAACTAAAAGAGAGAATCCTCTAGCAGGCAGTGTTGTGGTTTCCACCCTTTTCCTGGCAAATTTTTTTTTTTTTTTTTAGAAAGAGAACTCTAGGCCTAGGCTGTCCATATTTCCTCTTACCTGTGTGGTATTCTCCTGAAAGAGAGATAGGACCTTAGCAGAAACCGTCACGACTTCCAGGAAGCATCAGCCTCTGAGCACACAGCTGTTACTTTTTAATTAACTTTATCTCTTTTTTTCCTTAGCCCTTTCTGCATTGTCTCCATGACAATGGAGCTCGGTTGTACCTGGTCACACTGCCTTGTGGTCGGCAGAAAGAATAACACACAGGCTCCAGGGCTCAGCAGTGAGGATCAGACACATCTCATCTAGTTTTTGTCTTTTCCCACTTCCCTTTTCCTTCTGCCCATGTCCCCAGCATCACCCACATGACACCATTCCAGGTGTGGGAAGACAAAGGTGCAAGTGAGGAGCAGAGGTGAGGTCCTAGAGAGCTTGTGTGAAGGGCAGCCCAGTGAACCCCCTCTTTCACCATGAGCCTGATCCCCAGCCACTTCATGGCTCTCAGGTCATAGGAAGTTGCTGGAAATTTGATGTAGTTCCCTGTGGCAAATCATAAAGCAAACAGGGTTATCACTCAGCTGCGGACAAAAAGCATCACATGAAAGATCTGAGTCAACTGACCTGAGTCAATATACTATTTGAACATTATTGGAATAAACTTATAAATGAAATTCAGTAGAAATATTATGATTAAGTAATGTACATGATATATCATCAATATCCATAATAAAAATAATATGGTATATTTCATATAATTGTCAATTATATTATTATACTAGTTGAATATCTGGATTATTTTTTTTTGCCACTTTATATCTCAAGTTGAAGAGGCCACTCTAGATATCTGGATATATTTTTTTTTTCCATTTGTGTGATTTTTTTCACTAGTGCTATGGATTACATGTTAGTAGAGTTTTAATTATCTTGTCTTCACATTTTCTTTTAAGATATATATTAGAGTGGTTATCTTCTCATTTTATAAGAATAAAAACAGTGGATTCAGGGCAAATATATGCCAGTGAGTGTTAATAATTTTAAACTGTCATGGACTATGACAATTTTAGACCTTTATTATAAAAAATATCTTCATGACCCAGATAATCACAATGATGTGATCACTCACACTCACTTAGAGCCAGACATCCTGGAATGCGAAGTCAAATGGGCCTTAGAAAGCATCACTATGAACAAAGCTAGTGGAGGTAATGGAATTCCAGTGGAGCTATTTCAAATCCTAAATGATGATGCTGTGAAAGTGCTGCACTCAATATGTCAGCAAATTTGGAAAACTCAGCAGTGGCCACAGGACTGGAAAAAGTCGAGTTTTCATTCCAATCTCAAAGAAAAGCAATGCCAAAGAATGCTCAAACTACCGCACAATTGCACTCATCTCACATGCTAGTAAAGTAATGCTCAAAATTCTCCAAGCCAGGCTTCAGCAGTACATGAACTGTGAACTTCCAGATGTTCAAGCTGGTTTTAGAAAAGGTAAAGGAACCAGAGATCAAATTGCCAACATCTGATGGACTGTCAAAAAAGCAAGAGAGTTCCAGAAAAACATCTATTTCTGCTTTATTAACTATTCCAAAGCCTTTGATTGTGTGGATCATAATAAACTCTGGAAAATTCTGAAAGAGATGGGAATACTAGACCATCTGACCTGCCTCTTGAGAAACCTGTATGCAGGTCAGGAAGGTACAGTTAGAACTGGACATGGAACAACAGACTGGTTCCAAATCGGGAAAGGAGTATGCCAAGGCTGTATATTGTCACCCTGCTTATTTAACTTATATGCAGAGTGCTGCTGCTGCTGCTAAGTCACTTCAGTCGTGTCCGACTCTGTGTGACCCCATAGACGGCAGCCCACATCATGAGAAATGCTGGGCTGGATGAAGCACAAGCTGGAATCAAGATTGCTGGGAGAAATATCCATAACCTCAGATACGCAGATGACACCACCCTTATGGCAGAAAGTGAAGAAGAACTGAAGAGCCTCTTGATGAAAATGAAAGAGGAGAGTGAAACAGTTGGCTTAAAGCTCAACATTCAGAAAAGTAAGATCATGGCCTCCGGTCCCATCACTTCATGGCAAATAGATGGGGAAACAGTGGCTGATTTTATTTTTCTGGGCTCCAAAATCACTGCAGATGGTGATTGCAGCCATGAAATTAAAAGAGGCTTACTCCTTGGAATGAGAGTTTTGACCAACCTGGACAGAATATTAAAAAGCCGAGACATTATTTTGCCAACAAAGGTCTGCCTAGTCAAGGCTATGGTTTTTCCAGTGGTCATGTATGGATGTGAGAGTTGGACTAAAAGAAACCTGAGCACCAAAGACTTTGTGCTTTTGAGCTGTGGTGTTGGAGAAGATCTTTCAGAGTCCCTTGGTCTGCAAGGAGATCCAGCCAGTCCATCCTAAAGGAGATCAATCCTGGGTGTTCACTGGAAGGAATGATGCTAAAGCTGAAACTCCAACACTTTGGCCACCTGATGCGAAAAGTTGACTCATTTGTAAAGACCCTGATTCTGGGAAAGATTGAGGGCAGGAGGAGAAGGGGATGACAGAGCATGAGATAGTTGGATGGCATCACTGACTCAATGGACATGGGTTTTTTGGGGTGGTTTCTGGGAGTTGTTGATGGAGAGGGAGGCCTGGCGTGCTGCGTGCGGTTCATAGGGTCACAAAGAGTTGGGCACTATTGAACTGAACTGATCTCCAAAAAATCCCCTCTCACATTATATCCCTCAGTGAAATGTCTCATAAATTTCATGAAGCCCTGATTAATTACCTAATGGCTCAGAATTAGCCACTGAGTCACCGAGGAGTATTATGGTGGTAGTTGAATAATAGTCCATCCACAAGTTCAAAACCTGATTCCTGGAAGATGGGTTACCTTATGTAGCAAAAGATCTTCGCAGATGTCATTAAGTTAATGGTCTTTGGGTGAGGAGATTGTTGCATTATTTGAGTGGGCCATTAAGTGTAATCACAAGTATCTTTGTGAAAAAGAAGCTGAGAGAGATTTGACTACAGAAAAGGCAGAGTGAATATGAAGGAGAAATAGGTACAAAGATGCTATGATGCTGGCCTTAAAAATGAAAGCATAACCCAAGAGCCAAGGTATACATGGAGAAGGCAATAGCACCCCACTCCAGTACTCTTGCCTGGAAAACCCCATGGACGGAGGAGCCTGTAGGCTACAGTCCATGGGGTCGCTAAGAGTCAGGCACGACTGAGCGACTTCACTTTGACTTTTCACTTTCAAGCATTGGAGAAGGAAATGGCAACCCACTCCAGTGTTCTTGCCTGGAGAATCCCAGAGACAGAGGAGCCTAGTGGGCTGCTATCTATGGGGTCGCAAAGAGTCGGACACGACTCAAGTGACTTAGCAGCAGCAGCAGCAAGGTATACGAGGAACATATTGCTAGAAGTTGGAAAAGGCAAGGGATAGATTTGTCCCTAGAAGCTCCAGAGGGAGTACAGCCTTGCTAATACCTTATTTCAGTTCAGGAAAACCCATTTCAGACTTGAAACCTCCAGAAGTGAAAGAGAATAGTCCCGAGTTGTTTAAAGCCCTCACGCTTATGGTAGTTGCCACAGCCATAGGAAAGGTGTGCAGTGTACAGAGGCTTCACTCAGTCGGGAAGAGGCCCGGCTGTATTCTGAGGTTTCTATGGGCTACCGATAGCAAGTTAACTAACCAGACACTCAGAGGGTATCAGAATTCCTCAGTAGCAGGGGCGTGAAGCAACTACTGACCACACAGATATTGCATTGGCTGACACCTTCCTAACCCCAGGAAACTGAAGAACTGGAAACCTTCAATCAAACCAGAAACAGGAAAAACGGCCAAACTCTCACAAGGCAGGCAGAACATTTACAGTTTCATTAAAGCCTACTAAATTATATGACTCAAGAAAATCATGAGCAGTCTCTTCAGACTGGAATTCCGTTTCTGTGGTTTGAACCACAAAACCCCTGTGGATCTTACACTGTGTGGCAGCTGTGGGATACACTGTCACATTTTGGAGCCCAAATAATTTCTCTAGTATTTTGATTGCAATAGGGACCCAAGTTAATGTTAGGAGGCTGTCGGCAGTTTTGTATGTTGCCATCATAAGCTAGCTTTGCAAGTCTCCCTATATTGATCATCTGGTTTATTATCAGATAACATCATTCCTTTTATACAGCAGTGGCAGAATTAAATGGGCACTGATCTTGGAGTCAGGAGTTCAATGCCATTTGATTAGGCAGGAGAGGAAAATGCAAAAGAAAAGTTTAACTGTTGAAATAATGGGAGAATGTCCAGTAGGCTTTAAAACCGATCCTTAGAGTATCCTTGAAATCAGAAGTACAACACCTATGACTGTTTTTTAAAGTACATTCTAATCTTTTGCTTCTACTTTCCATATTTGACTCACTTTACTCCCAGTGGTGTAACAAAAGAAAGTATCAGTTTCTGGATTTTGAAGCACAAAAAAGTGGCTAGACATCCTGTAATTATCCCAGTGGTTTCCAAGACAGAATAACACCTATTTTCTTTATTCCAAACTCCAGGCCTACAATGGAATACCTTACAAATACAAGTATATCTCTAAGGAGTATTGAGAGATACATGCATATTTAAATTAAATGATTAAAAAGAGTTGTATCTGAGGTACAGTCACAGAAGCATTCTCAACATGTAAATAAAGACACAGTACTCAGTGACAAGGAATATAATACATACAAAATAAAGGATAAGAATGCCGGTTGGAAACCTGACTGCCAACATTTGAATCTCAAATCTCACTACTAGCTATGTAACTCTGGGCAAGATATTAATTTTCCTAGGCTTTATTTCACTAATCCTTAAAACAATAATAATACTAGTAACTACATCCTGGGTCTATTTTGAATACATATATGTATATAACATGCATAAAGGTGCTCAGCTCAGAGTTTGAAAAGTATTAAGTGCTCAGTGTCAGCTACTTACAGATGGCATTGAGGCCAATAAAAGTATGACTTGAAATGCTGCATTAAATTATAATTTGTTATAATTTTGCTTGACAAATAATGACTGAAGGGAAAAGCTAATGAGACAATTTAGATAGGCAACCGTTTACTAAAAAAATTTATTTAATATATATGCAACTTGTCTTTTATTATGAAAACAAGTTGCAAACATTTTTGAAGAGCCAACAAATCAAAGGATATATAAGAAAAAGTCATCCTCTTACTATAGGTCTTCAATTCCGTTTTACATTAGTAAACTCACACACGTGTACACAGACACGCACACATGCTTTTCTCTGTGTGTATATGTAATATTACCCTAATCTGACTTCCTGATTTCCTTCTTTTTCAGTTACCAGAAATTCTTCACTCAGCAGCCCAACTCAGTCCTAAAATATACTAAATCATGTAATTTAATTTCTTTGCTTCCAACACTCCAAAGGTTTTCACCAGACTTAAATACACACTCCCTGTGCATAGCAGAGAGCCACAGACCTGGTCGACCTGCCTGCCTTCCCTCCTCCGCAGACCGGCTCAGGGCGCACCCAGTCTCTCTGGATGGAGGACATTCAGGCTCAGTCCTGCCTCCGACGCTCCACTCTGTTTCCTGTGTTTGGAGTGCTCTGAGCTCTTCCTGGTGATCCCTGCATACTTAGAGCTCTTTTCTTTCTGTCTTTCTATCTTTTGCTAACACATTTAATTAATACTAGGCACTTCATTTCATTTGGATACACATGCATACGGCAACTCTGTTTTTATTACTTCAAGGAATTACCATACTGCTTTCCATTATGACTGGACCAATTTACCTTTCCCCAACATTGTACAAAGGTTCCCTTTTCTCCACGTTCTTGCCAACATTTACCTTTTCTCTTTTTGATAATAGCCATTCTAACAGGTGTGAAGTACTATCCCACTGTGATTTTCATTTGCATTTCCCTGATGACTGATGACGCTAAGTAACTTCTTCCTTTGTGTCTGTGTGTGTGTGCTCAATTGCTCAGTCTTGCACGACTCTGTGGCACCATAGACTATAACCCACCAGTCTCCTCTGTCCATGGAAACTTCCAAGCAATACTGGAGTGGGTTGCCATTTCCTTCTCCAGAGGATCGTCCTTGACCCAAGGATCAAACCCTCATCTCTTGTGTCTCCTGCGTCGGCAGGCATTTCGTTTACCTCTAGTGCCACCTGGGAAGCCCCAACTTTTCCTCTATCTGCTGGTTATTTTTATGTCTTATTTGGAGAAATGTCTATTCAGATCCATTGTTCATTTTTTAACCAGGGTTATTTAAGTTGTTTGAGTTCTTTATATGTTCTGGACATTAACCTCACATTAGATTATAATTTGAAAATATTCCCTAATTTATTATGTTGTTTCTTCATTCTACTGATTTTTTTTTTCAGGGACTTGTTTATTTTTATGTTTGTTTTTGTTTGCTTTGCAGAAGCAGTTCAAATTGGGAAACCCCAGTTATTTGTTTCAGCGTTGGTTGCCTGTGCTTTTGATGTCATATCCATGAACGCAATGCCAAGACTAAAGTTAAATTTTATCTGGATCTCAGAGGAAACCTGGCTCCCAGTTGACGACCTGCTGAAAATACAACTCATGGAGCCACCTTGTTCTTCTCCATCATTTCAATCTATTTCAAGTTTCCCAATAACACTGAACCTTGCTGTATTATTTTCTGCTTTGCTTCCTTTTATTAATTCATATGTCTATTTATGTAGCTGCCAGCTTCCCTATTCCCTAGAATGGAAGCCCCCTGAGATTAAGACTTTTTCTTTCACTTCTGAGTCTCTTTCAGCTAGAAGAATGATGGAATACAATGACTACGAAATCATGCTTCACACATTTTTGAAAGCATGGATGAATGCAAACGAATGAAGCTTGTTCAGGTTCTTTTTCCAAGTACTTGTAAAAAATATTGCAAGCATCATCCTTAGGAATACATCTTGTATATGTCCAGTGAAATGCCGAAAATTTAATTATTGTGTCAAAGCTATGTGCAATTTATTTAAATTTTGATTTTTTTTTCCAAGTCATCTTATAACAAAGTTACACCAATTTACATAATGAGTGAATTCATTGTGTCTTCCCTTACGTGACTTTACATCATGATATTGGAGACAGATTATCTCAATTTGGAATCCTGGGACACTTCAGGATTCCATAACCCTGAAATGCAAAAAGAATAGCCAAAATGCAGAGGTCACAATGGCCCTTCTGAACACTGAAGAATTCATGTTTCCATTTACTGATAATTAAAGGAGTTATTGTAAGATGTATATAGGAGCTTTAATTTTTTTTAATTGGAGTATAATTAATTTCAATATTATATAAGTTTCAGGTATACAACATAATGATTCAATAAATTATACTCCAAATAGGGCTTTCCTGATAGCTCACGTGGTAAAGAATCTGCCTGCAATGCAGGAGACCCTGGTTCCATTCCTGGGTGTGGAAGATCCTCTGGAGAAGAGATAGGCTACGCAGTCCAGTATTCCTGGGCTTCCTTGTGGCTCAGCGGGTAAAGAATCCATCTGCAATGCAGCAGACCTGGGTTCGATTCCTGGGTTGGGAAGATTGCCTGGAGAAGAAAACGGCTACCCACTCCAGTATTCTGTCCTGGAGAATTCTATGGACTGTAGAGTCAGATATGACTGAGTGACTTTCACTTCACTTCATACTCCAAATAAAGTTATTATAAAATAGTCAACATTTTTTGCTCTGTGTATTACATCTTGTAACATTTCTTGCATACCTAGCAGTTTGTACCTCTTAATCCCCTTAAACTATCTTGCCTCTCCCCTAATCCTCTCCTGTCTGATAGCCACTAGTTTCCTCTCTGTACCCATGAGCTTGTTTCCATTTTTTTTTTTGATTCCACATATAAGCAAAAACATACAGTATTTTTCTTTCTCTGACCTATCTCACTAAGCACTGCTGCTAAGTCACTTCAGTCGTGTCCGACTCTGTGTGACCCCATAGACGGCAGCCCACCAGGCTCCCCCATCCCTGGGATTCTCCAGGCAAGAACACTGGAGTGGGTTGCCATTTCCTTCTCCAATGCATGAAAGAGAAAAGTGAAAGTGAAGTCACTCAGTCTGTTCGACTGTTAGCGACCCCATGGACTGCAGCCCACAAGGCTACTCCATCCATTGGATTTTCCAGGCAAGAGTACTGGGGTGGGGTGCCATTGCCTTCCCCCTCACTAAGCACGACACTCTCCAAATCTAGCTGTGTTGTCACAAAGACAAACTTTTATTATTTATGGATGAGTAATAATCGATTGTGGATATGTGTAACTATACATATCTCACAGGGCAGGGAGGCCTGGCGTGCTGTGATTTATGGGGTCGCAAAGAGTTGGAAACGACCGAGCGACTGAACTGAACTGATGTTAGTGAACAGCTAAGTCATTTCCATATCTTAGCTATTGTAAATAAGGCTGATATGAACATTAGGGTGCATATATTTTTTTCAAATTCACATTTTCCTTTTCTTTAGATAAATACCCAGGTATGATATGGCTGAATCATATGACAGTTTTATTTTTAGTTTTTTGAAGAAACTTCACACAGTTTTCCATGGTGGTTGCACCAGTTTACACCCTGACCAACAGTGTGCAAGATTTAGTTTTCTTCACATCTTTACCAACACTTGTCCTTTTTGATGATGGCCATTCTGACAGGTGTGAGGTGATGGCTCATTGTAGTCTTGAATTGTATTTATCTGATTATCCATGATATTGAATACCTTTTCATGTTAACTATTAGCCACCTGTATATACTCTTTTTCCCCCTCCTTTGGTCACACTATGCAGCATGTGAGATCTTAGTCCCCCAAACAGAGAAGGAACCTGTGCCCCCTGCGATGGAAGTACAGAACCCCCAGAGAATTCCATCTGTAAATGTTCTTTAGAAAAATGTCTATTCAGGTCCTCTGCCAAATTTTAAATCATGCTATTTTTTCATTGAGTAGTATGAGTTCTTTAAATATTTTGGATATTAACCCATACCAGACATATACTCTGCAAACATCTTCTCTCATTTGGTAGGTTGTCTTTTCATTTTGTTGACAATTTCTTCAATGCAAAAGCCTTTGAGTTTCATGTAGTTTCATTTACTTAATTTTGCTTCTGTTTCATTTGACTAAGTAGACATATGCACAAAATATTGTTAGGACCCATGTCAAAGAGCATACTACCTAGATTTTCTTCTAGGATTTTTACAGTTTCAGGCCTTACATTTAAGTCTTTCATTTTCTTTGAGTTTATTTCTGTGTATGGTGTGAGAAAGAAGTGCAATTTCATTCTTCTGCATGCAGTTGTCCAGTTTTCCTAACACCACTTGTTAAAGATTTTCTTTCCCCCCATTGTGTATTCTTGCTTCCTTTGTCATATAGTAATTGACCATATGTGTGTGGGTTTATTCTGAGTTCTTTATTCTGTTCCATTGATCAACCCATCGTTTTTCATGCCAAAACCATACTATTTTGATGACTGGAGCTTTGTAGTATCTGTTACAGAACATGATACCTGTAGCTTTGATTGTTTTCAAGATTTCTTTGGCTCTTTGGGGTCTTTTATGATTCCATAGAAATTTTAGGATTATTAGTTATAATAATATGAAAATTTTCATAGGTATTTTGTTAGGGATTACATTAATTCTGTAGTTGCTTGAGTAGTATAGACATGTTTACAGTATTAATACTTTCCAATCCATGAACACGGTGTAACTTTTCATTTATTTGCATTGTTTTCAATTTCCTTCATCGATGTTTTAAAATTTTCACATTACAAGTCTTTTACTTTCTTGGTTAAATGCATTCCTAGGTATTTATTTATGATGCATTTGTAAATGAGATTGTTTTCTTGATTTCTCTTTCTGATGGTCCATTATTAGTGTATACAAATGCAAGAGATTTCTGTATAGTAATCATGTATCCTGCAACTTTACTGAATTCATAAATAGTTCTACTAGATTTTGGTGGAGACTTTAGGGGTTTTTTTACATATTTTTCATCTGCAAATAGTGAAAGTTTTTCTTCTTCTCTTCCAATTTAGATGCCTTTTATTTCTTTTTCTTGTCTGAATGATGTGGCTAGAACTTCCTATACTATGTGAAATAGACATGGCAAGAGTGGACATCTTTTTCTTGTTCCTAATCCTAGAGGAAAATCCTTAAAACTTTTCACCATTGAGGATAATGTTAACTGTGACTTTGTCATGAATGGTCTTTATTATGGTGAGGTATGTTCCCTCTACAATGACTTTGTTGAGAGCTTTTATCATGAATGGATGTTGAATTCTATCAAGTGCTTTTTCTGTATCTATAGAAATGGTCATGGGATTTTTACTCTTAGTTTTGTTAATGTGACTTATTATAGTGATTGATGTGCAGATAGTGAACTATCCTAACATCTCTCAAATACATCCCATTTGATCATGATGTACGATACTTTCTATAGATTGTTGAATTTGGTTTACTACTATTTTGCTGAGGATTTTTATGTCTATGTGCATCAGGGATATTGGCTTCTAAATTTATTTTTTTTTAGTGCTTTTGTCTAGTTTTCATTTCAGAGTAATGCTGACCTTGTAGAATGAGTTTGGAAACATTCAATCTTCTTCAATTTTTGGGACAAATTGAGAAAAAAAGATATTAACCCTTGTTTAAATTGTTTAGTAAAATTCCCCTTGAAGCTCTTCATTCCTGGACTATGGTTTGTTGAATGCTGGATTACTGATTCAATGTCAAAACTAGTAAACGGTCTATTCTGTTTTCCTATTGCTTTCAGAATCAGTTTTAGAATAGTTTGGCTATCTGATGTGAGAGCTCACTCACTGGAAAGACATGATGCTGGAAAAGACTGAAGGAAAAAGGAGGAGGAGGTGGCAGAGGATTAGATGATGATATATGAACTCAGTGGACATGAATCTGAGGAAACTCTGAGAAATAGTGAAGGACAGGGAACACTGGCATGCTGTAGCCTATGGGGTCACAGAGTCAGACACGACAGAGTTACTGAACAGCAGTCTTAGAAGATTCTATGTTTCTAGGAGTTTATCCATTTTCTTAGGTTGTCCAATATGGTGGAATGTAATTGTTTATAATATTCTCTTATGATTGTTTGTATTTCTGTAAGTATGTTAAAACTATCACACAATTGCTCTCATTTCACATGCTAGTAAAGTAATGCTCAAAACTCTCCAAGCAAGGTGTCAACAATATGCGAACTCTGAACTTCCAGGTGTTCAAGCTGGATTTAGAAAAGACAGAGGAGCCAGGGATTAAATTGTCAACATCCACTGGATCATAGAAGAAGTAAGAGAATTCCAGAAAAATATCTACTTCTGCTTGATTGACTACACTAAAGCCTTTGACTGTGTGGATCACAACAAACTATGAAAAAATTCTTCAAGAGATGGGAATATCAGACCACCTCACCTGCATCTTGAGAAACCTATATGCAGGTCAAGAAGCAACAGTTAAAACCGGACATGGAACAATAGACTGGTTCCAAATTGGGAAAAGAGTATATCAAGGCTGTAATATTGTCACCCTGCTTATTTAACTACTATCCAGAGTACACCAAATGAAATGCCAGGATGAATGAAGCACAAGCTGGAAACAAGATTGCCAGGAGAAATATCAATAACCTCAGGAATGCAGATGACATCACCTTTATTGCCAAAGGCAAAGAGGAACTAAAGAACCGCTTGATAAAGGTGAAAGAGGAGAGTGAAAAAGCTGGCTTAAAACTCAACATTCAAAAAAATAAGATCATGGCATCCAGCCCCATCACTTCATGGCAAGTAGATGACAGACTTTATTTTCTGGGGCTCCAAAATCACTGCAGATGGTGACTGTAGCCATGAAATTAAAAGATGCTTGCCTTTTGGAAGAATAGCTATGACCAACCTAGACATCATATTAAAAAGCAGAGACATCACTTTGCCAATAAAGGTCTATATAGTCAAAGCTATGCTTTTTTTCAATAGTCATGTACGGTTGTGAGAGCTGGACCATAAAGAAGACTAAGAGCCCAAGAATTTATACTTTGAACTGTGTTATTGGAGAAGACTCTTGAGAATCTCTTGGACTGCAAGGAGATCAAACCAGTCAATCGCAAAGGAAATTAATCCTGAGATACCCCTTGTCCAAGGTAAGGAGCAGTGGTTGTGTTTTGCTGGGGCAGCCATGAAGAGATAACCCCACGCCCAAGGTAAGAGAAACCCAAGTAAGATGGTAGGTGTTGCAAGAGGGCATCAGAGGGCATACACACTGAAACCATACTCACAGAAAACTAGTCAATCTAATCACACTAGGACCACAGCCTCGTCTAGCTCAATGAAACCAAGCCATGCCCATGGGGCAAACCAAGATGGGCAGCTCACGGTGGAGAGGCCTGACAGAACATGGTCCACTGGAGAAGGGAATGGCAAGCCACTTCAGTATTCTTGCCTTGAGAACCCCATGAACGGTATGAAAAGGCAAAATGATAGGATACTGAAAGAGGAACTCTGCAGGTCATTAGGTGCCCAATATGCTACTGGAGGTCAGGGGAGAAATAACTCCAGAAAGAATGAAGGGATGGAGCCAAAGCAAAAACAATACCCAGTTGTGGATGTGACTGGTGATAGAAGCAAGATCCAATGCTGTAAAGAGCAATATTGCATAGGAACCTGGAATGTCAGGTCCATGAATCAAGGCAAATCGGAAGTGGTCAAACAAGAGATGGCAAAAGTGAACATCGACATTCTAGGAATCAGTGAACTAAAATGGACTGGAATGGGTAAATTTAACTCAGATGACCATTATATCTACTATTGCAGGCAGGAATCCCTCAGAAGAAAAGGAGTAGCCATCATGATCAACAAAAGAGTCCGAAATGCAGTATTTGGATGCAATCTCAAAAATGACAGAATGATCTCTGATTGTTTCCAAGGCAAACCATTCAATATCACAGTTATCCAAGTCTATGCCCCAACCAGTAATGCTGAAGAAGCTGAAGTTGAATGGTTTTATGAAGACCTACAAGACCTTTTAGAACCAAAAAAGATCTCCTTTTCATTATAGGGGACTGGAATGCAAAAGTAGGAAGTCAAGAAACACCTGGAGTAACAGGCAAATTTGGCCTTGGAATGCGGAATGAAGCAGGGCAAAGACTAATAGAGTTTTGCCAAGAAAATGCACTGGTCATAGCAAACACCCTCTTCCAGCAACACAAGAGAAGACTCTACACATGGACATCACCAGATGGTCAACACCGAAATCAGATTGATTATATTCTTTGCAGCCAAAGATGGAGAAGCTCTATACAGTCAACAAAAACAAGACCAGGAGCTGACTGTGGCTCAGATCATGAACTCCTTATTTCCAAATTCAGACTTAAATTGAAGAAAGTAGGGAAAACCGCTAGACCATTCAGGTATGACCTAAATCAAATCCCTTATGATTATACAGTGGAAGTGAGAAATAGATTTAAGGGCCTAGATCTGATAGATAGAGTGCCTGATGAACTATGGAATGAGGTTCGTGACATTGTACAGGAGACAGGGATCAAGACCATCCCCATGGAAAAGAAATGCAAAAAAGCAAAATGGCTGTCTGGAGAAGCCTTACAAATAGCACTGAAAAGAAGAGAGGCGAAAAGCAAAGGAGAAAAGAAAAGATATAAGCATCTGAATGCAGAGTTCCAAAGAATAGCAAGAAGAGATAAGAAAGCCTTCTTCAGCAATCAATGCAAAGAGATAGAGGAAAACAACAGAATGGGAAAGACTAGAGATCTCTTCAAGAGAATTGGAGATACCAAGGGAACATTTCATGCAAAGATGGGCTCGATAAAGGATAGAAATGGTATGGACCTAACAGAAGCAGAAGATATTAAGAAGAGGTGGCAAGAATACACAGAAGAACTGTACAGAAAAGATCTTCACGACCCAGATAATCATGAGGATGTGATCACTAATCTAGAGCCAGACATCTTGGAATGTGAAGTCAAGTGGGCCTTAGAAAGCATCACTAAGAACAAAGCTAGTGGAGGTGATGGAATTCCCGTTGAGCTGTTTCAAATCCTGGAAGATGATGCTGTGAAAGTGCTGCACTCAATATGCCAGCAAATTTGGAAAACTCAGCAGTGGCCACAGGACTGGAAAAGGTCAGTTTTCATTCCAATTCCAAAGAAAGGCAATGCCAAAGAATGCTCAAACTACCGCACAATTGCACTCATCTCACACGCTAGTAAAGTAATGCTCAAAATTCTCCAAGCCAGGCTTCAGCAATATGTGAACCGTGAACTCCCTGATGTTCAAGCTGGTTTTAGAACAGGCAGAGGAACCAGAGATCAAATTGCCAACATCCGCTGGATCATGGAAAAAGCAAGAGAGTTCCAGAAAAACATCTATTTCTGCTTTATTGACTATGCCAAAGCCTTTGACTGTGTGGATCACAATAAACTGTGGAAAATTCTGAAAGAGATGGGAATACCAGACCACCTAACCTGCCTCTTGAGAAATCTGTATGCAGGTCAGGAAGCAACAGTTAGAACTGGACATGGAACAACAGACTGGTTCCAAATAGGAAAAGGAGTACGTCAAGGCTGTATATTGTCTCCCTGCTTATTTAACTTATATGCAGAGTACATCATGAGAAACGCTGGACTGGAAGAAACACAAGCTGGAATCAAGATTGCCGGGAGAAATATCAATAACCTCAGATATGCTGATGACACCACCCTTATGGCAGAAAGTGAGGAGGAGCTAAAAAGCCTCTTGATGAAAGTGAAGGAGGAGAGCGAAAAAGTTGGCTTAAAGCTCAACATTCAGAAAACGAAGATCATGGCATCCGGTCCCATCACTTCATGGGAAATAGATGGGGAAACAGTGGAAACAGTGTCAGACTTTCTTTTTGGGGGCTCCAAAATCACTGCAGATGGTCATTGCAGCCATGAAATTGAAAGACGCTTACTCCTTGGAAGAAAAGTTATGACCAATCTAGAGAGTATATTCAGAAGCAGAGACATTACTTTGCCGATTAAGGTCCGTCTAGTCAAGGCTATGGTTTTTCCTGTGGTCATGTATGGATGTGAGAGTTGGACTGTGAAGAAGGCTGAGCGCCGAAGAATTGATGCTTTTGAACTGTGGTGTTGGAGAAGACTCTTGAGAGTTCCTTGGACTGCAAGGAGATCCAACCAGTCCATTCTGAAGGAGATCAGCCCTGGGATTTCTTTGGAAGGAATGATGCTAAGGCTGAAACTCCAGTACTTTGGCCACCTCATGCGAAGTGTTGATTCATTGGAGAAGACTCTGATGCTGGATGGGATTGGGGGCAGGAGGAGAAGGGGACGACAGAGGATGAGATGGCTGGATGGCATCACGGACTCGATGAACGTGAGTCTGAGTGAACTCCGGGAGTTGGTGATGGACAGGGAGGCCTGGCGTGCTGCGATTCATGGGGTCCCAAAGAGTCGGACACGACTGAGCCACTGAACTGAACTGAACTGAAGTCATTGGAAGGACCCAAGCTGAAGCTGAAGTTCCAATACTTTGTCCAGCTGATGCAAAGAGCTGATTCATTAGAAAGAGCCTGATTCTGGGAAAGACTGAAGGCAGTAAGAGAAAGGGACAATCCAACAAGATGGTTAGACAGGATTACTGACTAAATGGACATGAGTGTGAGTGGGTTTCAGGAGATGGTGGAGGACAATGAGGCCTGGCATGCTACAGTCCCTGGGGTTGCCAAGCTGGACACAACTGAGCAACTGAACTACAAAAGTATTGCCTGTAAATTCTCTTCTTTCATATTTAATTTTATTTGGGCACTCACACATTTTTTCTTAATGAACCTGGATCATCAATTCTGTTTATTTTTTCAAAAGACAGCTATTAGTTTAATTGATCTTTGCTTATTATTTTTGTAACTATTTTGTTTCCTCTCTGATCTTTATTATTTTGTTTCTTTTGAATTTGTGCTTTGACTGTTCTTTTTTGCTAATTCCTTTAGATGGAAAGTTCAGTTGTTTGCTTTGAATTTTCCTGATTTCTTGGGAATAGGTCTGTTTTGTTGTAACCTTTATGTATTAAAACTGCTTTTCTGCATCCCACTGATTTGAGGAAGTTATGCTGTTATTGTCATTCATCTCAAGGTACATTTTGATTTCCTCTTTGATTTATTCATGGCTCCATTGTTTTTAATTGCAAGATTTTTAGCCTCCACATGTCTGTGTGTGTGTGTTTTTTTTTTCTTTTTCCCCACTTTCTTCCTGTATTTGATTTCTAGTTTCCTACCCTTGTTTTTGGAAACAATGCTTGACATAATTTCAATCTTAAATTTATTGTGGATTATTGTGTTTTANTGTCTGTGTGTGTGTGTTTTTTTTTTCTTTTTCCCCACTTTCTTCCTGTATTTGATTTCTAGTTTCCTACCCTTGTTTTTGGAAACAATGCTTGACATAATTTCAATCTTAAATTTATTGTGGATTATTGTGTTTTAGCATGTAATCTATCCTGAAGAACATTCCACTTACACTTGAAAAGAATGTATATTCTGCTGTTTGGGGATAGAATATCCAGTAGATATCTATTAAGTTTGCCTTGTCTAATGTGTTACTGAAAGCCATCATTTCCTTATTGACTTTGTGTTTAGATGATCTATCCATTCATGTAAGCTGAGTGTTAAAGTTCCTTACTATTATTGTGTTACAGTCATTTTTTCCCTTTATGTCTGGTAATATTTGCTTTATAGATTTTGTTTCTCCTGTATTAGGTGCATACATGTTTGCGAATGTGATAGACTCTTCTTGGATTGACCCCCAACTTTTCATTATACAATACCCTTTTTGTCTCTTCTTATACACTTTGCTTTAAATTGTACTTGGCCTGATATTAGTGTTGTTACCCTAACTTTATTTTTTTCCATTTTATGGAATATCTTTTTCAGACCTTCATTTTTAGTCTCTATGTGTCTTTAGCTCTGAAGCGAGCTTTGTTTTCTTTTTTTCTTGTAGGCAGCATATAGATGGGACTTAGGTCTTTCTGTGTTTGTGTCCAATAAGTCACTCATGTCTTTTTTTTTTTTGGATTATTTAGTACATTGACATTTAAAGTGATTATTGAGATGTGTTTATGTGTTTATTGCAATATTATTACTTATTTTCTGATGTTTTTGTAGTTCTTTTCTGCTCTTTTCTTCTTTTAGTTTCTCCCCTGCTGATGTGATGATTTTCTTCAGTTTTAGTTTGGGTTCTTTTCTCTTTATTTAATTTTATATGCATTTATTGTATATTTTTGACTTGTAGTTACCATAAAGTTCATATATATTGGCATATAAGTATACTTGTTTTAAACAGATATGACTTATTTTTAAAGGTCTCTCATTCACCAAGAGTCTTGTACTTATATTTTTAGCAGAAAACAGATGTCTTCCTAATCAGCATTCATCATAATTTTTTCCAAGCATGTAAGTATAATTTACAACAACAAAGATCTTAGTGTATGGGAACTGGATTGAGACACAGCAAACAATGGCAAAAACAGGTATTCTGTTCTAAAAGGTACTCAAATTCCATGAGCTTATTTCTCTTCACTAAATGTTTCTTTCTCTTGCCCTTTGAGTCATTTATGCCAGGAACCTCAGAGTTCTGTGTACAAGTAACTGGAAAATATCCTACTAATGAATTTATAATTGTTAGTATTTGTTTATACTAACCAGGCAAGTGATGGGATTGCCACTTTTAAAGACACCCTCTCCAGTGCAAAAACAACAAACTAAATTTGTAAGAAAAGCCAGGAGGAAGTCAGAAAATAAAGCCAGAGACCTATGTACATTCAGCCTTCACACCAACACCATTCTGAAAATTCTGCCAACCAATTTCACCTAGAAATAACTTTAAATAAGGCACCAATTTTCAGCAAAGATCATCCAAGTGTGTCATTTAAATGCTTAAGACATTCTCCATTTCTCATCGCTTTTACTCGATAATAGCATATTCTTGCTATAGAAGAATTATAACATTGGAAATAGTGCTCACTTAATAGAGAGATACCAACTCTGGATTCAAAATGTACCTGCTTAAGCATCCAATCTACTAAATACAGAAAAATGGAGTACTTACAGCAGGGTGTCCAGTGCAGTAGGAATAGCTGGCGTGGGATTGATAGTGCAAGCTTGCTCTTGGAAAGGAGTATGTATTCCAGGCTGGTTGGCTGCTGTTCCATTGGGAGCTGAAGCCAGGGCTCATGGTCACTCGAGATTTACTGGTTTGATAGGCTCTCACTGTGGAGCTAGACTATCAAAAAGAAAGAAATGCAATGTAAAGACAGCTCTGTATAGAACCTAAGCCAGCAGTGTATAGCACTGTGCACTCCCAGGCATAATCATGGCATAGGATTTGGCTGCTTAAAGGAAATGCCTGATTTCTTAAGAGGAGGCATAAAATAGTATTCTGACTGGGATAGAAGTATTTTCTCATTATTGGAATTTTGATTGGACTACAAAGCACAAAGGCTCATCGAAATTAATCCTATTGAAAACAATTTTTCCTAGTCGTAACATGTAACTCCATCTTTCAAAAATAAGACACACTCTACTGGTGATAGCAATGATGATATTTTCAATTACATAAATGTCCTTTCATCTCAAGGTTCACCTTAGAAATTCACCATTAGTTTTATCTGAACGTGGTAAACAAACAGCTTAGTTTACAAAGGTAGGAACAAGGCACAGGTTGGTTCCTGACTCCAAATGGTCTTTAAATTCCATGAGTCTATTGCTCTCCTGTGGGAGACGTCAGCAGAAATCAGGACACATTCCAGCACGTTACTATTACACTACCTAATGACAGCAAAATGATTAAGGATTTGAAATCATCATTTACTCCCAACTGGTCCAGTGTAATTAAAAGTAAAGGAACAGGAAAATATCAATCAAACTGCCAAATGTTAAACATATCCAATTGTTCATAACTGTATATGGGATAGAATGGACTCACTTGTGTCTTCTGTCCTTCGTCCTCAGATGGCCAAGACATATAAAGCATATAATAGTTTCTTTTCACAGAACACTTTCTCTCATGAAATTGAAATAGCTACCTACCCAAGTAGCACAGTAACTTTCACAATAAATTCTATTTATAAATCTATGGGCACATGCCAACTCAATCACTGGGAAATGTGCTAATCTCATTGCCATTATATTCAGGAAACCTAGTGGGGAAGAAGTTTTTATGCAAGATTGTATTTCTCATTGGATGAGGTTCTTATGTCATTAGATACTTAGAGGAGCAACATTTTTGAAGACAGGCTTGAGCATCTTAAAAAAATTAAGGACCTCAGCAATGTAAGGACAGTAGTTTTAACTATTTCACAATGGCTTCAAAATATCTGGCAAGGGAAAAGAAAACTTAAATAAATTATTTATTTATAGATGATTTAAAATACTTAAAGCAAAAATTGGAGAACCAGTTAGTTTTTTTTAAGATAGACATATATTTGCCTCTCTGTCCCCAGTCTCATCCCAACCATCAGCCTAACCATGTGCACCACCCAAGTGTTCAAAATGTAATAGGGAAAAACAGACTTGACTCCCTATTAGATCTGTTCCTTTTCCTGTGCTTAGTCATACTGACCCTGCACATTTTGTGAAAGAAGGTTGTCCACAGCCTGAAACACACAGGAGAGCCCATTCTCAGGGCTCCAGTCTTTAAGATTTCATTCATGTAGAGATTAAAAAGTTACAGAATAGAGAATAACATCTGTCTTCTTGGAGATTTACCGGAGAATCATGGCCTGACCTATGTGGACATCTGTAAGGACAAAGGATTCCCACACCAAGAAATGTGCAACCACTAGCCATGCCCCTCCCTCGTCTTGCTGAAAACCTTTGAGGGTTTGGGGCTTTTGAAGTATGAACCATCTGTCATCTTGCATGGCCCTGCAATAAAATTTCTCTGCTCCAGCTTCTGGCTTTTTGGTTTGTTTGGCCTTGAAAGATGGCAGAGAAGTAGCTGGATGTGGAGTACATCTCTCTCCATGGATGCATCAAGAAAAAAACCAATACAATATTGTAAAGTAATTAACCTCCAATTAAAATAAATAAATTTATATTAAAAAAAAAGATTACGTCTCCAGATGCAACAGTTCTCACAGAACACTGGCTGCTAGACCAGCAGAAAAGATTATAGAGATCCATGCATCACTAGGTAGACCAAAAAGAAAGAAGGGAAAAGGAGGAAAGTAAGTGGGACACGTTTGTTGAGCCTCACTATGCAAGGGGCATACAACCTTGCATTCAGTAACAGATAGCTCAACGAGATGGCTGGGTGCAGAAGCACAAAATCATAGTCTAATGCACACCTCTTTAGAACAAACCCTTCCAGGAGCAGTAGTCCTGGACATTTATAAAATTAAGATAGTTGTGCTTGGTTCTAGGTACAGATGCTCCATATTTACATAAAAAATTCCCTGTTATTTTTTACCACATATACAGCCACTTCAATGACTAAATGAGCCCACCAACAAAATTACCTTTGATCTGAAAATGTCTTGGTTTCTGCTCCATATCTGTGGACGCTAGAATTAGTCACTTTCACTGGCTCATTTGATTCTATAGGTAGCTCCTTCAAGACTAGACATGTTTAGTTACTTTATCTGTTTTCACATTTAGATTAGTTCTGGGATTTTTAAATTAAGAGAAGCAGGCAATATATGCATATGTAAGTGAGTAAATACCCTCATCTCTCAGTTTAATTAAACTCCCAAATAGCGTAAGTCTCTAGCCAGTGATTTTTATGCATGGGGTCTTCCTCCTACACATTAATTTCTCTCTTTGGCAAAGCTCAGGCTCAAGTTACACCTGGACTTGGTCAAATTGCTCATGCCTGCGTCTTTTGCTGACGCCTTGTTTTCCTGCTCTCACATAGTGATCACAGTGTGGCTCAAACACTGTAAGGTGGTTATGTTGTTTTTTTATTGTTTCCCTTCTCTCTAAATTTCAGCTCTCCAACCTGGCTGACAGCCTAATGAGGTCAAGATCATGTGTTACCTTTTCTATAGCTCCAAGGACTTTTCATCCTCCTTGGAGCCTCTAACCCATTTGATCTTTGAAGCCTCTAATCATGTTTAGCCCCTCATCATTGCAATCATCTTTCCCTTTGGCTTCACAACCCTTCATAGCCCTTCTAGCTGTACCTCATCTCAACCTCGCTTCTCTTTCTCTTTGTTCTAAATGTGGTCTTTTGCCGGGGCTTAATTCTTCACTCTCTTAGCTTCCTTCCTTTGTGATCTCGTATATGGTCAACAGTTTAAAAAGATGATTCTCAGATATCATTTAATAGTACCAACTCTCTACTACATTCTAGCTCCAGATCTTAAACTATTTGTTAGATATAAAGGTATAACTATTTTAAAATCACCACAAAGGGACTTAAACGTTGAAATTACAGTGTTTAAATGAACTTATTGTTTACTCTAAGATCTTTTATAATTTCTTAAATTTTGTTAATATTCTGGCAATATTTTGAAACCAACTGCCTTGAAGATTTAAGACAACATTGACTCATTTATCTGTTTCACAAGATTCATCATCAGTGTCACCAAATTCTATTGAATCTCTACCGTAGTTCTTGAATTGATATTGCCCTTTTCATTCCCATAAGCATTACACAGTTTGGGGGTTTTATCAGTTTATATCTGAATCACTAAAACTACATCAAGAACCTTCTACTTTTAGCCTTGATTGACTATTCACAACAGCACTGTTTGTTCTTTTTTTTCCTCCTAGAAACCTACTTTATTGTGTTACTTCCTGCTGAAAAAAGTGTTCAATGACTCTCTATTATCTGTGAGACAAAGTCAAAAATTGCTAGTGTTTCCTTTGAGACTCTTTCTAATTTGATCATAATCAACACTGCAAATCTTATTTTTGTCCCTTTTCATATACACTTAGGCTCCAAGTAGATTATAAATTCAAATATGATTTGTACAACCATGCCATTGTTGTAACACACCTCCTTCCTAGAATGTCTTCCTCTCCTTTCAGCTCACATTTCCATGACCCTATCAGATGCTACCTTTTCTAGAAAACCTATTCCAACCCTCAGTCACCAGCCTATAGGGACTTTTGCTTCTACTAGGCACTGACATGATTGACTTTCTGTCATATTTATCTGGTCCTTTCGTTTGAGTGGCTACCCATTAAGTCAGTGTTATAACTTCTTAAGCACATCATCAACCCTTTTGGTACAACATATAATTCTTACGTCCTAATACGCATCTTTGGGGAAATTTGTCTCAGCTGTGTTTCCCTAGAAGCGATCCCAATGCAAGAACTTGAGTACAAGTAATTCATTTCGGAAGTGATCCTAGAGAAACTAAGTCAGAGAATGGGGAATGGGACAGAAAAAGGAGGAGCTGATAAGTTATTGTCACTGCCTAAGTGATTGTTGTAGAGAACTAAGGCTCAATTTCGTTGAGAGGCCCTAGGAACCAGTGTAGAGCACACTTCAGAGTTAGTTTACCCAAAGTGCAAGAAAGATGATATATCTAACCTACAATTCCAATTTGTCATTGAGTGAGGGTTGTTCTTGGAAACATTCATCCCCTGGCATTTCGGGCCTGACCCACATGTAGGCCAAAAGAAAGTTCTCATGTATAGAGTTTCAGGATGTTGTAGACATGCTTTTGGAAAGTAAGTGACAAAAAAGCGTATTGGCTGCTGAGTACAGCACTCCACGAATTCCTCTCTATCTGCCTGAGAAGCCCAGACGCTCATTTTCCTCTCAAACAACTGAGAGCAGGACACCAAAAATATTGGTCAAATTGGTTGGACTAAGACTCTCCACATGGACATCACCAGATGGTCAACACCGAAATCAGACTGATTATATTCTTTGCAGCCAAAGATGGAGAAGCTCTATACAGTCAGCAAAAACAACACCATGAGCTGACTGTGGCTCAGATCATGAACTTCTTACTGCCAAATTCAGACTTAAATTGAAGAAAGTGGGGAAAACCACTAGACCATTCAGATATGACCTAAATCAAATCCCTTATGATTATACAGTGGAAGTGAGAAACAGATTTAAGGGATTAGATCTGATAGATAGAGTGCCTGATGAACTATGGACGGAGGTTCATGACATTGTACAGGAGACAGGGATCAAGACCATCCCCATGGAAAAAATTCAAAAAAGCAAAATGGCTATCTGAGGAGGACTTATAAATAGTTGAGAAAATAAAAGAGGTGAAAAGCAAAGGAGAAAAGGAAAGATATAAGCATCTGAATGCAGAATTCCAAAGAATAGCAAGGAGAGATAAGAAAGCCTTCCTCAGGGATCAGTGCAAACAAACAGAGGAAAACAACAGAATGGGAAAGACTAGAGATCTCTTCCAGAAAATTAGGGATACCAACGTAATATTTCATGCAAAGATGGGCTTGATAAAGGACAGAAATGGTCTGGACCTAACAGAAGCAGAAGATATTAAGAAGAGGTGGCAAGAATACACGGAAGAACTGTACAAAAAAGCTCTTCAAAACCCAGATAATCATGATGGTATGATCACTCACATAGAGCCAGAATCCTGGAATGTGAAGTCAAATGGGCCTTAGAAAGCTGTCTCTTATACACATCTAGATGTGTATAAGAGACAGGTATTAGGTGCATACATGTTTGCGAATGTGATAGACTCTTCTTGGATTGACCCCCAACTTTTCATTATACAATACCCTTTTTGTCTCTTCTTATACACTTTGCTTTAAATTGTACTTGGCCTGATATTAGTGTTGTTACCCTAACTTTATTTTTTTCCATTTTATGGAATATCTTTTTCAGACCTTCATTTTTAGTCTCTATGTGTCTTTAGCTCTGAAGNCAGACTTTATTTTTTTGGGCTCCAAAATCACTGCAGATGGTGATTGCAGCCATGAAATTAAAAGATGCTTACTCCTTGGCAGGAAAGTTATGACCAACCTAGATAGCATATTCAAAAGCAGAGACATTACTTTGCCAAAAAAGGTCCGTCTAGTCAAGGCTATGGTTTTTCCTGTGGTCATGTATGGATGTGAGAGTTGGACTGTGAAGAGGGCTGAGCACCAAAGAATTGATGCTTTTGAACTGTGATGTTGGAGAAGACTTTTGAGAGTCCCTTGGACTGCAAGGAGATCCAACCAGTCCATCCTAAGGGATATCAGTCCTGGGTGTTCATTGGAAGGAATGATGCTGAGGCTGATGCTGAGGCTGAAACTTCAATACTTTGACCACCTCATGCGAAGAGTGACTCATTGGAAAAGACCCTGATTCTGGGAGGGATTGGGGGCAGGAGGAGAAGGGGACAACAGAGGATGAGAGGGCTGGATGGCATCACTGCCTCGATGGACATGAGTCTGAGTGAACTCTGGGAGTTGGTGATGGACAGGGAGGCCTGGTGTGCTGTGATTCATGGGGTTGCAAAGAGTCGGACACGACTGAGCGACTGAACTGAACTGACACTAGTGTTAAACGCTTGAAAGGACAATGCACAAACATATGATGGGGTAATGAGTAAGCATGGTAGAAGATGCTCCAAATCATTAATCGTCAGGAAAATTTAAAAATAAAGCTGCATTATGATACCAGTTCATACCTACTAGAGTAGCTGAAAGTAACAAGACTGACAACTCTAAATGTTGGTGAGGTTATGGATGATCTAGAACTTTCATACCTTGTCAGTGGCAGGGCAAAGTGGTATAGCTATTGATTGTTAATTTTTCTTTAATACAATTAAATGCACTTCTAATACTTTCGGGCCCAGAAATCCTTTTCGGGCCCAGAAATCCAAGAAAATAGTTTTACACAAAAATTGTTTTTCTAAGGGTGACCCTGGGAACTTCCCTGGAGGTCCAGTGGTTAAGATTCCAGGCTTTCACTACAACAGATGGTGCAGGTTAAACACTTGGTCAGGAACTAAGATTCTGCATGCCATGCTGCACAGCATGGCCAAAAAAAAGAGTGACCATGGCAACTATATTCAAAATAGCCCTGAGATGGAATTTACTGAAGTGTCTGTCAACAGGTAAATGGATTTTTTAATGGTATAGTCATATATAGAACACTACCCAGTGGTACAAAGGAATAATCTTCCAATCCACACAACTACATGAATGATTCTCAAGATCATGCTAAATAAAAGGTACTTGTGATTTCGTGTATGTGAAGTTCAAGATAAGGAAAATATATATAGTAGCAGGGATTGACTTAAAAGAACAGTGGGGTACCACCTCACACAGGTCAGAGTAGCTATCATCAAAAGTCCCAAGTAACAAATGCTGGAGAGGGTGTGGAGAAAAGGGAATTGTCCTACACTGGTGGGGATGTAAGTTGGTACAGCCACTATGGAGAACTCAGAATTACCTTATGATCCAACAATCCCAGTCCTGGGCATGTATCCAGACAAAACTGTAATTGAAAAAAGTCCCTGCACACTTATGTTCATAGTATCACTATTCACAATAGCCAAGACATAGAAACAACCTAAATGTCCACTGGTAGATGGATGGTACAAATATACAATGGAATACTACTCAGCCTTAAAAAGAATAAAATATTGCCGTTTGCAGCAACATGGAGGCAACTAGAGATTACCACACTAAGTGAAGTAAGTTAGAGAAAGACAAATACCGTATAGTATCACTTACACATGGAATCTAAAATATGGCACAAATGAACTTATCTATGAAACCCAGACTCACAGACATACAGAACAGACTTGTGGCTGCTGAGGCGGGGGAGGGGCGTAGGGTAGAAATGGATTGGGAGCTTGGAATTAGCAGACACAAACTAGTATATACAGGGTGGATAAACAATAAGGCCCTACTATTTAGTACCTGGAACTGTATTCAGTACCCTCTGATAATCCATAACAGAAAAGAAGATCAAAAAATAACGTATATAAGTGTACGACTGGGTCACTTTGTTGTACAGCAGAAATTAATACAACATTGCAAAGCAATGATCTGTGAGCTCTTTCGGCTTAATTAAGTGCAGATGGAGACACTAAATGTGCTCACCAAAACTGGTCTCTTTCCTGGACACACAGCTAGCTGCTATGTCCCTGCCTTTCTTACAATCAAGTGTGGTCACTGAATTGTGCACGCGTGTTCACTTGTTCAGTCACGTCTGGCTCTTCACAACCTCCATGGGCTGTAGCCCACCAGGCTCCTCTGTCCATGGGATCGAACTCAGGTCTCCTGCATTGGCAGGCAGATTCTTTACCACTGAGCCACGTGGGAACCCCAGTCACTGAATTAAGCAGGCCCTTTTATTCTGATGTCCTTGTTGACCCTGGGGAAAGTGCCCTCCCGGAGTAAACAGATTCCCCAGGACAGTAAACTCTCCCAAGAGCCCACCTCTCACAAGCAGACTAACCAGTGCAAACCCAAGCCCCAGCCCCTTCTGTCTCGGGATCTTGTCCTGCAGGACACTGTCCCTCTGCCCTAATCACCCCAGGGCCAGGCATCAGACAACTAGAGGCAGCCCCTACCCCCTAAGCCCCCCAAAACTATTCAATCTGGGCAATCCTAAACCTGCTTACCCTGCCACGCCCATTCCTCCCCACTGAAAACACTAGTGAAGGCTTTTCTGTGTTCCCCTTGCTCTCCCTCTGTTTCCTGACTGAGCCTGCTGCATCCTCGTGTGGTCCTCCATGGCCCAACACGACCCTCCTCTCGGGAACTGTGAGCAATAAACCAGATTTTCAGTGGCAGTTGTCTCCGCAGCTGCAAGTCTCACTGATGGAATGTGATCGGAAGTGAAAGAGAACACTACTAGGGCTGACCCATAAGGGCCCCCCTTACAAGTTTCTCTCTCTGTCTCGGTCTCTCTCCGTCTGTCTGTCTCCCCGCTTCTGTCTGTCTATCACTGCAAGCTGGATGTCGAGTGTCCCACCCAGCAGAATATTCTGAGGTCCTGGGGATGGCAGAGCTGCAAAATGGAAGGAGAACCAAGTGCCTGAATTACCACATGAAAGGCCACCTGTCAAATACACACACACTGTGATCTGAGCAAAAAATAAGCTTCTGTTGCATTAAAATAAATAAATAAAAATAAGAAAATAAATAAGAAAGCGTCTGCTTGGGGAGTGGAGGGGAACTGATTAAAAAGGGGAATAAGGCAATTTTCTAGGGTGATAAGAAAGGCTTGCCATCTTATTTTGGAGGGTCATTATATGAATGCATACATTTGCCAAAACTCATCAAATGGAACACTTGATATCTGTGCATTTTATTATGTCCCAGTTAGGTCTTAATCAATGAAAAATACACTGCCATTGCAGAAGGCTGATTCTGAATTTTCTATGGTAATGGAAGGCAGAGATGGCCCAGAAAACTAAAGCCCGGTGATCCCCAAATCCTAATTCTCTAGATCCCATAATTGGCTAATCTGAGTTCTGCTATCTTTTCCCTCCTTGGCGCACCCTCTGAGAGCAATGCCAGGGAACATCTGACAGCCAAAAGACAGGCAGCCAGAAAGAGGAGCAAAGAGTCTGGATGGAGAGACTCTGACTAACCGGGAGCTGGCAGAATCATCTGGTGTCTGCGGCAGATCAGAGGGCTCGGCACAAAAGAAGGGCTCTGACATGCTTCCAGGAAGTGCAGAACTCTGGGGAACACTTGCTCTTCTATGTATTCAGCACTAGCAAACAAAAGGAAGAGAAAGAAAGGAGCAGAAGGAGGCTCCACTATGAAAACACGCAATGAGAAAGTATGGAATAAGCAATACTAAGATTTATAGGCATAACTGAGTGAGTGCTGTGTGGAGATAGTAAGACTCAATGTTTACATGCAATGTCTTTCCCATGAGACACGTTTTCAGTCTTTAGTATTCATACTGCTATGGTTCATGTATTACTGATAATGTTAGGAGATAGTTCCTACTATTATCTGCATTTTATAGGTGAGGAAACTGAGGCAGAAAGAAATAAGGTAAGTTGAAAAACATAAGGTAACAGAACTCCTAAGCAGTTGGGTTGAGATTCAAATCCAGACAAGTGACTCCATAACCCATGAACTCAACTACTTGACCCTGACACTGTCTTAGTTTGGATTTTCTCTGAAACAGATTCTAAGGCAAGGATTGTTTGCAGAATTGGGAGGAAAGAAGAAGTGAGATTGAGTCAGAAAATGAGAATAAAAAATCTGCATGAATGTGTGTTACTGAGATGCGTATTATAAAGTAAAAGACACTGGATTCTGCTGAAACCACTGGGAAGGGTTCAAAACGCTCCTGAGAATTACCCACAGAAAGAGGCTGGAGTGTTTGTGGATTGGCCTCTGTGCTGCACTGGAAATCATCACCTCCAGCATCTTCAAGCTGTGTCTGGGCATAGGAGGCTGAGCTCTCTTGGCAGCAGAGAAGGGCCTGGGGCAGAAGGTGGAGAGACACATAGGTAAATAAGATAAATAAAATAAATAAGGTAAATAAGACAGATAAGATGCTGTCAGTGTTTGATGAGTAAAACTATCACAATTGCAGCTGAAATCAGAGATGAGCCAGGGATGGGTTTGTAGGGATCTGACTGGTCATCAGAGGAAGCTGCTATAACCACATCTCTAAGAATTGAAAGTACAAGGGAAATGATCACAATAGCTATGTTTACTGACACCTGCTGTTGTGTGTCTTTGATGCACTCTCCACACAGCACAATCCAGTGACAAAGGTGTTGTTATCCCCATCTTACTGATGAAGAAACTGAGACATACAGTGGTTAGACAACTTCCCTAAGGACACACTGCTAGTAAGGATACAGAGCTATGGGTGAAAAGTTTGAAGAAGGCAGAATTAGGGTTGGTTATGTGATTAACAACTTGTCATCTCCAAAGAATAAGGCTTAGGGATGAATCACTTACTCCATCTGAAAGTGAGATTAAGATAAATCATCATAGGTATCAGTTCAGTTCAGTCACTCAGTCGTGTCTGACTTTTTGCAACCCCATGAATCACAGCACGACAGGCCTCCTTGTCCATCACCAACTCCTGGAGTTCACTCAAACTCACGTCCTTCAAGTCTGTGATGCCATCCAGCCATCTCATCCTCCATCGTCCCCTTCTCCTCCTGCCCCCAACCCCTCTGAGCACCAGAGTCTCTTCCAATGAGTCCACTCTTCACATGAGGTGGCCAAAGTACTGGAGTTTCAGCTTTAACATCAGTCCTTCCAAAGAACACCCAGGACTGATCTCCTTTAGAATGGACTGGTCTCCTTGCAGTCCAAGGGACTGTCAAGAGTCTTCTCCAACACCACAGTTCAAAAGCATCAATTCTTTGGTGCTCAGCCTTCTTCACAGTCCAACTCTCACATCCATACATGACCACAGGAAAAACCATAGCCTTGACTAGACGGACCTTTGTCAGCAAAGTAATGTCTCTGCCTTTTAATATGCTATGTAGGTTGGTCATAACTTAATTTAAATATACATAGACAGTCAACAGTCCAAAAGAGCATGAAATTGTATAAGATACAGGCATGAGCACTACCCACTCTGGAATAACATCATCTTTCTCTGTTGGTGACGTCATCATCGTGTTAACCCAAGGCTCAGTTACATGGTGACACAATAGCCAACTCAAACTGCCCACATTTAAAAGCTGCACAGTCTCCATCAATGAATGTGCTTCTCAACTGGAAGAAACTGCAAGGTAACTCTAGGAATACCATCAATAAATTTACCCTGAAATTACTTTTGGTATATTCCCATGGTAACCTAAAATATAGCTCAAGTTAGTCTGAAGGAGAATGCGTCCTTTATAACGAATACTACTAGAATATCTGGAGTATACTGCAGAACTAACGGATCAGAGAGGCCTATAGTAATGACTGCAGCATATGTGTGTCAGCAGCATGGCAGCCCAGCTGGTCTTCCCATGGGTCCTGCTGAACACAGCATATGCCTGTGTAGACATGGTTATCACAGGTGACCTCCCCAGCCGGAGTCTGACTGAACCAGCAGTCACTTGACCCAATGTGGGTCAATCAGAAGACTTCTAGAAATGAGAAGTTCCCATCCAGTGACTTGTGAATCTCCATCAGGCAGCTGAACTAAGTGACATGAAGGAAGACCAGGAATTTGGTTGTATGGACACAAAAACAGTCAGAGCCCATCTGGGAAGAGTGAGAGAAGCAACTGAGGAAGCGCGTGCAGGGCTAGGGGGGATGAAAGTTCACAGAGTGGTGGAGCAAAGAGACCAGAGACACTCTTGCTCCAGGGAGGTGGAAGGATTGCTTCAGGTCTGAGTGACCTTCAGAGCTTTTGGTGCCATTCTCTCAGAACCTGGATGCACTCCTGATCCTGTGTTCCTGGGTCCAGATAGTAAATCCTTCTTACCTGTTTCGGTGGTTTTGAGAAGAAACTGCAATTAAATGTTCACTGAGCACACAAAGTTGAAGAAGCAGATGTGTGGAAAGAAGGACAGTTGAGTGACCACCTGACCCAGATGGAGCGAGAAACCCAGAGCTGTCCGGGCCAAAACGCCAATAACATGTTTCCCAGGAACACACTGATACCACCTCTGCCTTCTCTCGTCTGGGCAATTTCTCTAACAACCACATGGTTACCTTGCGTGCATGGACATGCTTTCCTTTCATCAGTGCACCTTCATTTTCTCCTATAAAACGCACTGATTGTTTGTCTCCTCTGGCTTTTTAAGTCAGTATTTCCAGTTGACTTTAGAGATTCAGTGACCCTTCACTGAAGATTTCAAAGTTGCTTCAAACCATAAAGCAAGAATCATACAAATACAAACAAAAAGTGTGAACTGAAAATTACACATAATAATGACAGTCCAGGCCAAGCAATTAATGTAAAACGCTACAAACCGCACATGAGAAAGACCATTCAGCACACTGTTCAAGACTCGTTTCATTAAGGGACATCCCTGGTAGTACAATGGCTGGGACGCTGTGTTCCCAAAGCAGTGCCCAGGATCCCTGGTCAGGGAGCTAGATCCCACATGCCACACTTAGGTTGATGCAACTAAAGATCCCACATGCCACAATTAAGACTGGAGATCCTGAGTGCTGCAACTAACACCAGGCTGTGCCAAATAAATAATAAATAAAATAAATATTAAAAAGAGACACATTACCTATATCTCGTTTCTACTCCCAAAGGTATCCACACCTATATTTTTTGTGCTATTCCCCCCCCATTGTTAATATTTTTAGCATCACATCATAAACACTGTGGTCCAGGAGGATTAGGGGATGTTCGCACACATAGACCTATCTGTGCATAAACACACACACAGATGTATATACACCCACACACATACATTTCCTAAGCACCACAATGAACGTTTTGGTGAGCAAATGTCAATATGGAGTTCACAGAAAGGCTAAAGACTTCCTGTGTATGTTTATTTCCCTTACAACCCATGAGGAAGTCTAAAAAGAACAGTTTCTCCCCAACAGCTCTCAGGGTTTCAATAGGTTTTTCAAAGTCCTTTCCCCACCCCATGCTCCAAACAAAGGATTCCTGCTGTGTGGTTCTAAAGATTCCACTTACAAGTTGCAGAAAACAGAGCCTGAATGGATAGCAAACCCAGCCCAAGGCCCTCTCTGCTCCCTGTGTGGGACAAATGGTGACTTTGTTCATTTACAAAGGCTGGGACAGACAGACAAACTGCTCTGCAGTCTAAAAAGCTGCCTTCACATCAGTCCTTTTAAGTGGATCTCAATTATGACACTCAAAGAAAGGAGGCTGCACAAGGATGTGGCGAGAAATTTTTAACTCCTTCCCACACCCCGCTACCCCAAAGGAACAGAAGATGTCCTCTTCTCTGATGTCGTGGCTATTGTCTGTCTGTTTGTTTTTTAATGTGAAGTGAAGTGAAAGTCGCTCAGTCGTGTCCAACTCTTTGTAACCCTATGGACATGGAATTCTCCAGGCCAGAATACTGGAGTGGGTAGCCTTTCCCTCCTCCAGGAAGTCTTCCCAACCCAGGGATCAAACCCAGGTCTCCCGCACTGCAGATGGATTCTTTACCAGCTGAACCTCAAGGGAAGCCCAAAGCTCAAGAATCCTGCAGTGGGTAGCTTATCCCTTTCTCCAGCAGATCTTCCAGACCCAGGAATCAAACCAGGCTCTCTTGCATTGCAGGCGGATTCTTTACCAACTGAGCTATCAGGGAAGTTCTTTTTTAACATGGAGATGTACAAATAATACTTATTTTTATGAAGTGAAGTGAAAGTCGCTCAGTCGTGTCCAACTCTTTGTAACCCTATGGACATGGAATTCTCCAGGCCAGAATACTGGAGTGGGTAGCCTTTCCCTCCTCCAGGAAGTCTTCCCAACCCAGGGATCAAACCCAGGTCTCCCGCACTGCAGATGGATTCTTTACCAGCTGAACCTCAAGGGAAGCCCAAAGCTCAAGAATCCTGCAGTGGGTAGCTTATCCCTTTCTCCAGCAGATCTTCCAGACCCAGGAATCAAACCAGGCTCTCTTGCATTGCAGGCGGATTCTTTACCAACTGAGCTATCAGGGAAGTTCTTTTTTAACATGGAGATGTACAAATAATACTTATTTTTAAAATTTATTATTTTTTTGTCCATGGGAAGTAACTTTATTTTTTTAATATACATGTATTTATTTTAAATGGAGGTTAATTACTTTACAATATTGTATTGGTTTTGCCATACATCACTGTGAATCCGCCACAGGTTATATATTAGAGTACAGTTGATTTTAAAAGTTGTGTTAGTTTCAGGTGTACAGCCAGGTGATTCAGTTGTATGTGCTCATGTGTCTACACGTTTTCAGATTCTTCTCTCATATAGGTTATTATAGAATGCTGAGTAGAGTTCCCTGTGCCATATGGTAAGTCCCTATTGTTTATCTATTTTTTATATAGTACTGTGTTTATCTCCTAAGGTATCCATCCCCCTTACCTATCCCCTTTGGTAACCATAAGTTTGCTTTTGAATTCTGAGTCTGTTTCTGCTTCATATGTGGAATCTAAAAAGATGACACAAATGTACGTATTTGGGTTTTGTCACATTCCTCAAAGACGCCTCTGGCATCTCTGGTTCAGAGTCTACAGACTTGCTGCTCTGAGGAAATTGGGCTTTTTTGGTGGTTTTGCCACTGCTGCTCCGCTGACATGGGAACTGTCTTTATTTTACCAACACTTCTTTCAGACTTGTCACTATCAAGTATCTGAGGGAGCTTTGCCTATCAGAGGCCCTTTTATAAAATAATCGTAAAACACAGTGCTTTCTAGTGCTTCATTCCACTGTTAGCGTCAAGCTGCAAGCCTTCAAAGGGTAGGATCTGACAGAACGTCCTGTGTGCTCTGCAGGCTCGCATGAGGGCCCTTGCCAGCCACTCCGGGGCTTTCCCAGTTCCAACTGAGGGCTGTCCCTAGACTGTAAGTCAGAAAGACCCGAGGGCGCCTTCCTGGGGCAGACCTCTCCCCTATACACTCTGCTTTAGCTCCTCTGTGAAGTACCCAGATGATAGTATCTCATGCACATTTCCTGAGTGTTTTGGATGCTAAAAAACTCCACTTGGAAGAAATTAACTCCTTGATGATAGTGACCATGCAGCCCTAGACCTGCAGAAGCCTAAGGATTGATATATTAACCCCTGTGACCTCACCAACCAATCAGAGAACTGTGCACGGGCTAATCACATATCCTGCAGCCCCCCTGCCTCACCCGGCCTTTACAGATGCTTTGCTGAAACCCGGGGGAGAGTTCCAGGTGTTTGAACACAAGCCACCCATTCCCCTTGCTTGGCCCTGCAGTAAACCTTTCTCTGCTCCACACTGCCGTGTTTTGATTTGCTTGGCCTCACTGTGCAACGCAAGCACACCAGCAAGGACGTACCAGTGCCTCCTGGCTCACTTATGTGCTGGGACCCACCCTGATCAGAGGCTCTCTCACAGACACTGAGAATCGCCGTTTCATGATGAGGAGGAAGCCTCTTAGGAGAGTATAAGAAGAAGCCCCGTCCATGACAAAGTACTACTTCCAATGACTCAGCACCTTGATGACTGAAAAGAGGGTTTTTGTCATTGAGCCAGGAGGTAGATGCCTGCCCCACCCCAGCCTCATCCAGGGTAGATACTCCAAGAAAAGAATAGCACGATGATTGAGAGAGGAGGCTGGGTCCTGCCCAGACCACATATTTCTCATTTTTGAAGTCAGGAGACCCCCCAACTACAGGTGCACAGACAGCTTCCTTGGAGGTCAAAAAGGGAGTGATGCTAAATGACGCTTACTACCCATAGGCCTTTGTGACAGAATCCATCTTGGCTGAGAGATGAGTGTGCACACTGGGAGGAGCCTGAGATAAGCCAAATACAGACTCAGAACCAGGAAAAGCAAGATGATTGGCCAAAGGAAATATGGAAGAAATGTCTCATTAAGTGATTTAAGCTGTCACGAGGGCACNTTTTGGTATATTCCCATGGTAACCTAAAATATAGCTCAAGTTAGTCTGAAGGAGAATGCGTCCTTTATAACGAATACTACTAGAATATCTGGAGTATACTGCAGAACTAACGGATCAGAGAGGCCTATAGTAATGACTGCAGCATATGTGTGTCAGCAGCATGGCAGCCCAGCTGGTCTTCCCATGGGTCCTGCTGAACACAGCATATGCCTGTGTAGACATGGTTATCACAGGTGACCTCCCCAGCCGGAGTCTGACTGAACCAGCAGTCACTTGACCCAATGTGGGTCAATCAGAAGACTTCTAGAAATGAGAAGTTCCCATCCAGTGACTTGTGAATCTCCATCAGGCAGCTGAACTAAGTGACATGAAGGAAGACCAGGAATTTGGTTGTATGGACACAAAAACAGTCAGAGCCCATCTGGGAAGAGTGAGAGAAGCAACTGAGGAAGCGCGTGCAGGGCTAGGGGGGATGAAAGTTCACAGAGTGGTGGAGCAAAGAGACCAGAGACACTCTTGCTCCAGGGAGGTGGAAGGATTGCTTCAGGTCTGAGTGACCTTCAGAGCTTCTGGTGCCATTCTCTCAGAACCTGGATGCACTCCTGATCCTGTGTTCCTGGGTCCAGATAGTAAATGAGAAGAAACTGCAATTAAATGTTCACTGACCACACAAAGTTGAAGAAGCAGATGTGTGGAAAGAAGGACAGTTGAGTGACCACCTGACCCAGATGGAGCGAGAAACCCAGAGCTGTCCGGGCCAAAACGCCAATAACATGTTTCCCAGGAACACACTGATACCACCTCTGCCTTCTCTCGTCTGGGCAATTTCTCTAACAACCACATGGTTACCTTGCGTGCATGGACATGCTTTCCTTTCATCAGTGCACCTTCATTTTCTCCTATAAAACGCACTGATTGTTTGTCTCCTCTGGCTTTTTAAGTCAGTATTTCCAGTTGACTTTAGAGATTCAGTGACCCTTCACTGAAGATTTCAAAGTTGCTTCAAACCATTAAGCAAGAATCATACAAATACAAACAAAAAGTGTGAACTGAAAATTACACATAATCATGACAGTCCAGGCCAAGCAATTAATGTAAAACGCTACAAACCGCACATGAGAAAGACCATTCAGCACACTGTTCAAGACTCGTTTCATTAAGGGACATCCCTGGTAGTACAATGGCTGGGACGCTGTGTTCCCAAAGCAGTGCCCAGGATCCCTGGTCAGGGAGCTAGATCCCACATGCCACACTTAGGTTGATGCAACTAAAGATCCCACATGCCACAATTAAGACTGGAGATCCTGAGTGCTGCAACTAACACCAGGCTGTGCCAAATAAATAATAAATAAAATAAATATTAAAAAGAGACACATTACCTATATCTCGTTTCTACTCCCAAAGGTATCCACACCTATATTTTTTGTGCTATTCCCCCCCCATTGTTAATATTTTTAGCATCACATCATAAACACTGTGGTCCAGGAGGATTAGGGGATGTTCGCACACACAGACCTATCTGTGCATAAACACACACACAGATGTATATACACCCACACACATACATTTCCTAAGCACCACAATGAACGTTTTGGTGAGCAAATGTCAATATGGAGTTCACAGAAAGGCTAAAGACTTCCTGTGTATGTTTATTTCCCTTACAACCCATGAGGAAGTCTAAAAAGAACAGTTTCTCCCCAACAGCTCTCAGGGTTTCAATAGGTTTTTCAAAGTCCTTTCCCCACCCCATGCTCCAAACAAAGGATTCCTGCTGTGTGGTTCTAAAGATTCCACTTACAAGTTGCAGAAAACAGAGCCTGAATGGATAGCAAACCCAGCCCAAGGCCCTCTCTGCTCCCTGTGTGGGACAAATGGTGACTTTGTTCATTTACAAAGGCTGGGACAGAGAGACAAACTGCTCTGCGGTCTAAAAAGCTGCCTTCACATCAGTCCTTTTAAGTGGATCTCAATTATGACACTCAAAGAAAGGAGGCTGCACAAGGATGTGGCGAGAAACTTTTAAGTCCTTCCCACACCCCGCTACCCCAAAGAAACAGAAGATGTCCTCTTCTCTGATGTCGTGGCTATTGTCTGTCTGTTTGTTTTTTAACATGAAGTGAAGTGAAAGTCGCTCAGTCGTGTCCAACTCTTTGTAACCCTATGGACATGGAATTCTCCAGGCCAGAATACTGGAGTGGGTAGCCTTTCCCTCCTCCAGGAAGTCTTCCCAACCCAGGGATCAAACCCAGGTCTCCCGCACTGCAGATGGATTCTTTACCAGCTGAACCTCAAGGGAAGCCCAAAGCTCAAGAATCCTGCAGTGGGTAGCTTATCCCTTTCTCCAGCAGATCTTCCAGACCCAGGAATCAAACCAGGCTCTCTTGCATTGCAGGCGGATTCTTTACCAACTGAGCTATCAGGGAAGTTCTTTTTTAACATGGAGATGTACAAATAATACTTATTTTTAAAATTTATTATTTTTTTGTCCATGGGAAGTAACTTTATTTTTTTAATATACATGTATTTATTTTAAATGGAGGTTAATTACTTTACAATATTGTATTGGTTTTGCCATACATCACTGTGAATCCGCCACAGGTTATATATTAGAGTACAGTTGATTTTAAAAGTTGTGTTAGTTTCAGCTGTACAGCCAGGTGATTCAGTTGTATGTGCTCATGTGTCTACACTTTTTCAGATTCTTCTCTCATATAGGTTATTATAGAATGCTGAGTAGAGTTCCCTGTGCCATATGGTAAGTCCCTATTGTTTATCTATTTTTTATATAGTACTGTGTATATCTCCTAAGGTATCCATCCCCCTTACCTATCCCCTTTGGTAACCATAAGTTTGCTTTTGAATTCTGAGTCTGTTTCTGCTTCATATGTGGAATCTAAAAAGATGACACAAATGTACGTATTTGGGTTTTGTCACATTCCTCAAAGACGCCTCTGGCATCTCTGGTTCAGAGTCTACAGACTTGCTGCTCTGAGGAAATTGGGCTTTTTTGGTGGTTTTGCCACTGCTGCTCCGCTGACATGGGAACTGTCTTTATTTTACCAACACTTCTTTCAGACTTGTCACTATCAAGTATCTGAGGGAGCTTTGCCTATCAGAGGCCCTTTTATAAAATAATCGTAAAACACAGTGCTTTCTAGTGCTTCATTCCACTGTTAGCGTCAAGCTGCAAGCCTTCAAAGGGTAGGATCTGACAGAACGTCCTGTGTGCTCTGCAGGTTCGCATGAGGGCCCTTGCCAGCCACTCCGGGGCTTTCCCAGTTCCAACTGAGGGCTGTCCCTAGACTGTAAGTCAGAAAGACCCGAGGGCACCTTCCTGGGGCAGACCTCTCCCCTATACACTCTGCTTTAGCTCCTCTGTGAAGTACCCAGATGATAGTATCTCATGCACATTTCCTGAGTGTTTTGGATGCTAAAAAACACCACTTGGAAGAAATTAACTCCTTGATGATAGTGACCATGCAGCCCTAGACCTGCAGAAGCCTAAGGATTGATATATTAACCCCTGTGACCTCACCAACCAATCAGAGAACTGTGCACGGGCTAATCACATATCCTGCAGCCCCCCTGCCTCACCCGGCCTTTACAGATGCTTTGCTGAAACCCGGGGGAGAGTTCCAGGTGTTTGAACACAAGCCACCCATTCCCCTTGCTTGGCCCTGCAGTAAACCTTTCTCTGCTCCACACTGCCGTGTTTTGATTTGCTTGGCCTCACTGTGCAACGCAAGCACACCAGCAAGGACGTACCAGTGCCTCCTGGCTCACTTATGTGCTGGGACCCACCCTGATCAGAGGCTCTCTCACAGACACTGAGAATCGCCGTTTCATGATGAGGAGGAAGCCTCTTAGGAGAGTATAAGAAGAAGCCCCGTCCATGACAAAGTACTACTTCCAATGACTCAGCACCTTGATGACTGAAAAGAGGGTTTTTGTCATTGAGCCAGGAGGTAGATGCCTGCCCCACCCCAGCCTCATCCAGGGTAGATACTCCAAGAAAAGAATAGCACGATGATTGAGAGAGGAGGCTGGGTCCTGCCCAGACCACATATTTCTCATTTTTGAAGTCAGGAGACCCCCCAACTACAGGTGCACAGACAGCTTCCTTGGAGGTCAAAAAGGGAGTGATGCTAAATGACGCTTACTACCCATAGGCCTTTGTGACAGAATCCATCTTGGCTGAGAGATGAGTGTGCACACTGGGAGGAGCCTGAGATAAGCCAAATACAGACTCAGAACCAGGAAAAGCAAGATGATTGGCCAAAGGAAATATGGAAGAAATGTCTCATTAAGTGATTTAAGCTGTCACGAGGGCACAGCTTTCTCTCTGAGTCTGCCAGTGTGTCTACTCACATGTACTCTTTTTTCCCTCCTAATAAACACTTGACTTTTTCCCACTACTTTCTGTCTTTGCGGGAATTCTTTTTCTGCAAAACCGAACAGCCAGGGCCTCGTCACTGATCACTGATCTAATGGTTAGGATTTGGTGCTCTCACTGCCGCAACCCAACCTCAATCTCTGACTGGAAACCAAAGCTCCACTTCAGGTGGCTGCAGGCCAAGGCCACCTGAGGTTAGCATGAGTGTGAACAGAGAAACTTCCACATTCTCTCACTCGTTTTCACACCTATTTGGGAAAGGAGTAGGTAAGCCAGAGCTGGGCTCAGCTCTCTCCCAGCTTTCTAACTTTTTACACTTAGGATACTGGTATATAGGTGCAATTCCTGCCAAGAGGAGAGACTGCTGCTACAAAGACTGTGCTTTCGTTTCTTTCTTGCTCACGTCACCTCAGCTTTTCAATATCCCCCTACTTGATGGGGTGGTCATAGGACCAGGGCTGCAGCTAAAAGTGCTAGAAACAGGGATGACTTCTACGCAGGGAACTGGTGGCATGTGTGCATGCTTAGCTGTGTCTGACTCTTTGCGGCTCCATGGACTGTATAGCCTGCCAGGATCCTCTGTCCACGGGATTTCCCAGGCAAACGTACTGGCGTGGGTTCCCATTTCCTCCTCAGGGGATCCTCCTCAGGGATTCCTCCCAGGGATCTGATCCATGTCTCTTATGTCTCCTACATTATTAAGTGGATTCTTTACCACTAGCACCACCTAGGAAGCCCTTAGAAACGGCGACTATGTCTTTTATATATATATACTGTATTGGTTTTGCCATACATCAACATGAATCCACCACGGGTGTACACGTGTTCCCAATCCTGAGCCCCCCTCCCACCTCCCTCCACATATCATCTCTCTGGGTCATCCCAGTGCACCAGCCCCAAGCATCCTGTATCCGGCATCGAACCTAGACTGGCAATTCATTTCTTATACGATATTATACATGTTTCAATGCCCTTCTCCCAAATCATCCCATCCTCTCCCTCTCCTACAGAGTCCAAAAAAAAAAAAAAGAAAGAAACTGTAACTATGTCTTTTAACCTTTATGCAGGAATTTCTAAGGGCCTGACAGGGTGGGATGTGCCTCCCCCTCATTGGGCACGTTTGGGGCAACAGCAGTAGTAATGTCTGATGGCGAAAGTGGCCCACCCTCTCTGCATCTCTGGGAACTCACCCTGTCTGAACGGGAGTGGACTGATAAGAATAAGCAGACAGACTCGCACTGCTGTCTTCAAACTAGTCCAGCAAGGTGGCTGAGCAGTGTCCCTTCCCAAAGTGGAGAAACTGCGGCATAAACAGAGTAGAAAGCATAGTAGCTAAGGGCAAAAGAATGAATCCAATACTACATTAATATGGCAGAAGAGGCTCAAAGCAAGGGAAGGTACTATCTCTTAGATCAAGGACACAAAATGTCTTAAATTGTGAAGCTAACTGAGGCTACGTGTGTTCTCTGGAACCTGACAAGCTCGAATAGTGGCCTCCTCCAGGGAGACAGTGTTCACGCAATGACGGATTGCCCTAATTATTAATGACCAAATGAGGGTCTACAGTAACTGGAGAAGGAAATGGCAACCCGCTCCAGTGCTCTTGCCTGGAGAATCCCAGGAACGGCGGAGCCTGGTGGGCTGCAGTCCATGGGGTCACTGAGGGTCAGACACGACTGAGCAACTTCACTTTCACTTTTCACTTTCATGCATTGGAGAAGGAAATGGCCGCCTACTCAAGTGTTCTTGCCTGGAGAATCCCAGGGATGGGGGAGCCTGGTGGGCTGCCATCTATGGGGTCGCACAGAGTCAGACACGACTGAAGTGACTTAGCAGAGGGTCTACAACATGGCAGGATCTTGTGAGTTGTAGATCATTTTGCTGTGAGGGGCCCATGGCCAGAGCCCGGGGTGGGTGGGGATATGAGAGGGGTTGTTGAATAATAGAAAATATATGTTAGTTTCTGCTCGCAGTTCCTGACCAGGGCTCCTAAACTCCTTGGAATTTCCCAGGTGACAGCAGTGTCTCTTGTTCTAATGAGCTGACTCTGGGTGGGCTCCTAGATGAGGGTGGGTCACCAGAAAGACCAACATGTGATGAGAGCCTTGGTCAGCTCCACCCCCCATTCTCCAGAGAGGGGCTGGAAATGGAGTTAATGGTGGACCATGTGTGTGTGATGAAACCTCCACGACAAATCCCACAAATCCAGACCAGGAAGCTTCTGGGTGGGTGAACACGTGCAGATGCCAGGAGAGGGCGTGGAGACTTTATGCCTCTCGCCACAGACTGTGCCCTGTACATCTCTTCTATCCAGATGGTCATCTGTATTTCTAAACTAAACCCTTTTATAATGCATCACTAACCTAGTATGTAAACGTTTTTCCTGAGTTCTAAGAGCATCTCTATCAGATGAACGGAACTCGAGGGGCCACGGGCCCCTCTGACCTTCAGCAGTGGGTGAGAAGGACAGGCGACAGTATGGACTTGTGACTGGCATCCAAAGTGTGTGACGGGGTGGGGGAACGGGCTGGCAAGACTGAGCTTTTAAGCTGTGGAATCTGACATTATTTACAGGGACACAGTATCAGAACTGAGTTAAATACAGGACATCCAGCGGGTGTCACCAAATTGCTTGGATTGGGAAAAATTGCCACACGTTTGGTGACCTGAAGTGTCCCAGGTAAAGTGTCCTGTGTGAGTGGTCAAGAAGGGACAGGTAGGGGAGCGTGTTTGCCCTTCCTGTGCCTCAGCCTCCTCCAAGGTCAAGTTGAACTTGTAACAGAAACCACCTCATAAAATTGTTATTGGTATTAAATAAGTTAATAGGGACTTGCCTGGTGGTCCAGTGATTAAAACTTCATCTTCCAATGGAGGGGTTGTGGGTTCAGTCCCTGGGACTAAGAGTCTGGGAGCTAAGAGCATCAGATTACTTGCAGCCAGAAAACCAAAATGCTAAACAGAAGCAATATTGTAACAAATTCAAAAAAGACTTTAAAAATGGTCCACATTAAAAAATGCAAAAAAAAATAAATAAGTTAATAAAACATCCAATAGAGTGCCATGCTCATTAGATGTTACTAGTAATTAATATTGAATTAAAGTCCTACTATTGGGAGTTCCCTAAGTAGCCCAGGGGTTAGGCTTCCATGCTTTTACTGCCATGGTCCAGGTTCACTTCTTGGTCAAGGAACTGAGATCCGCAAGCCACATGACCAAAAAAATAGAAAAAAAAAATCCTACTATTTACTTTATTTTTAAAATAATATAAGCATATAGATTCAGGGAATGGAAATTATGAAAGCCTTCTTTCTTTCCCTCTTTCCTTCCCTTTTGCCCTCCTCCCCTCCCTCTTCCTTTCATCTTTTCCTCTCTTTTCTCCTAAATGAAAAAAAGTCCACCTAACAAAACCTAATTTTCTTTATATCTGAGTAACTGCATCTCACACTTATCTTTCTTCTCCACTACAAGTCACTTTACAGCTCATTCTTGGCTCAGCACACAGCCAATGAGCCCACCCCTACTATTGCTCCTGCATGAGTGGGCTGGAGGCTGGAATCACATAGAACATCCCTGGAGGACCGTCCACAGCCCCAGAGTGACCGAGCCTGCAATGGGCTGATTCCCCCAAATGAAATTAGCCTATAAAAGTGACAATAAGACGAATGGAAAAGATTCTTACAACTCTTCTAATAGATGAACATCAAGAAGGAAGCTAGTTTGTCTGTTTGAAGAGGAATTTCCATGCCAGACAGTGAGTGATGCCAGGGCAGGAATTAACCATCTTTTTATCTCTGCAACTGGAACCACATCGAGCTCACAGTAACTGCCCATCATGAATCATCCATCCATCTATCCAGCCATCCATTCATTGCACTTATTTAATGAGGGCCAGGCACTCTGTAGAGGCTGGGGCCATACAATGAGAAAATATTTAATAGAGATTAATAATTAGCAAAGGAGATAAGCATTTGAATAAACACATAAATTACTGATTGTTTTAAAGGGGGAAGACATAATAAAATGAAAATATACAGCAGGGGCTTTATCATGACTTGGAGGAAGCAGAGGAAGGTGTTGGCTTTAAACTGGATGAACTGACTTTAAGATAAAATCTGGAAGAGAGAAAGTAATGCCTGAAATGAAGAGAAGATAGAGAAACTGAAAGAATGGCCCTCAGCATGTGCAATAGGGCATCTCAGGTGGAAAGTTTAGTGTGACACCATATATGAAAATAAACTAAAATGGATTAAAGATCTAAAGGTAAAACCAGAAACCATAAAACTCCTAGAGGAAAACACAGGCAGAATGCTCCTTGACAAAAATCCTAGCAATATTCTTTTTTGATCTGTCTCCTAAAACAAAGAAAATAAAAGCAAAAATAAATGGATGGGATCTAATTCAACCTAAAAGCTTTTGCCCAGCAAAGGAAACTATCAAAAAAATGAAAAGATAACCTACTGAATTGAAGAAAATATTTTAAAAAGATACGACTGACAAGGGGTTAATACCCCAAATATATAAACAGTTCGTATAACTCAATATCAAAAAAAAAGAACGCAATTAAAAATTGGGCAGACAATCTAAACATGTATTTTTCCTAAGAGGAAACACAGATGGCCAACGGGCACATGAAAATATGCTCAATTGTTAACTGTCAGAGAAATTCAAATTAAAACCACAATGAGGTATCACCTCACATCTGTCAGAATGGTCATCATTAAAAAGAACACAGACAACAAATGTTGGTGAAGATGTGTGGAGAGAAGGGAAGCCTTCTACACTGTCAGTGGCCATGCAAATTGATGCGGCCAATGTGAAAAATGACCCAAGATGGACCAGTCATGGTGGAAAGTTCTAACAAAATGTGGTCCACTGGAGAAGGGAATGGCAAACCACTTCAGTATCCTTTCCTCGAGAACCCCATGAACAGTATGAAAAGGCAAAAAGATAAGACACAGAAAGATGAACTCCCCAGGTCGGTAGGTGCCCAATAAGCTACTGGAGATCAGTAGCTAAATAACTCCAGAAAGAATGAAGGGATGGTAAATCTGTACATTTTTTCCAGTTATCAATACATCTTTGTTTTAAATTTCATTGCATTGCCCGTTCTATGAAAATGCATCTGAGCCCCCTTTTTTTTTCTGTGCTCTCTGGCATGATGTTAAGCTTTGTCAATGGAAGGTGCTGGAGACACTTTAAGAGGAAGAGTTTCTCTTCTCTGTCAGGTTCTGTTGTCCTGGATCCACAGTGCACAAGGTTTCTCTAGTGTTCAGCTCTTACAGTACACACTGGCTAGCTGCACCCAGTATCCTCCACCTTCCCCAGCAACCCATTAAGTGGTTTTGTAGCAGAGTGCCTCCAGTGAGACTGATGTCAGGTCTAAAGTAAGAAATGTACAAGGAAATGTATCAGAAAGGAAAGAGACTATTAGTGTTGTCAGAAGAATTCAACAGAAGAACCAAATAGTGGATAAGAGAAATTTCTCATTATGAAAGCAGTCTTGCTAATAAATGAAGAAATGATAGGATTAAAACATCAACCTAATGAAATTAGGCCATCTCATCAATGGTTGCAAATTAGCATCACAAAAGGACAGGCACTAGAACTGCCTGATGGGATTTCACACCACCACCTAGGAAGTAGTCTTTCCCTGGAATTTCCCTGGCAGTCCAATGGTCGAGACTGTGCTCCCAATAAAGGGGATACAAGTTTGATCCTGGTCCAGGAACTAAGATCCTGCTACACTTTACTGAAAATTCAGAACAAGGGTATGCTGAAGAACTCCACATGGATGCAGTCAGCAATTGCTGAAAACCCTGCAGTCAAACAATCTGAGAAGTGAAATTGCTCAGTCGTGTAGACTCTTTTCGATGCANCACATGGACATCACCAGATGGTCAATACTGAAATCAGATTGATTATATTCTTTGCAGCCAAAGATGGAGAAGCTCTATACAGTCAGCAAAAACAAGACTGGGAGCTGACTGTGGCTCAGACCATGAACTCCTTATTGCCAAATTCAGACTTAAATTGACGAAAGTAGGTAAAACCACTAGGCCATTCAGGTATGACCTAAATCAAATCCCTTACGATTATACAGTGGAAATGAGAACTAGATTTAAGGGACTAGATCTGATAGAATAGACTAGATCTGATAGATCTCATAGACTAGATCTGATAGACTTCACTGTAGCTAAAATAGTAAAGAATCTGTCTATGAGGCAGGAGATCAGGGTTCAATCCCTGGGATGGGAAGGTCCCCTGGAGAGGGGAATGGTAATCCACTCCAGTATTCTTGCCTGGAAAATCCAATGGACAGAGTAGCCTGGTGGGCCGCAGTCCATGGGGTCGCTACCAGTCAGGCAGACTGAGCGACTTCACTTTNGACTTCACTGTAGCTAAAATAGTAAAGAATCTGTCTATGAGGCAGGAGATCAGGGTTCAATCCCTGGGATGGGAAGGTCCCCTGGAGAGGGGAATGGTAATCCACTCCAGTATTCTTGCCTGGAAAATCCAATGGACAGAGTAGCCTGGTGGGCCGCAGTCCATGGGGTCGCTACCAGTCAGGCAGACTGAGCGACTTCACTTTCACTTTTCTCTTTCATGCATTGGAGAAGGAAATGGCAACCCACTCCAGTATTCTTGCCTGGAGAATCCCAGGGATGGGGGAGCCTGGTGGGCTGCTGTCTATGGGGTCACACAGAGTCAGACACGACTGATGTGACTTAGCATTCTTGCCTGGAGAATTCCATGGACAGAGAAGCCTGGCAGGCTACACTCCGTGGAGTCACAAAGAGTCTGACATGACTGAGTGACTAACACACACACAGTCTGATAGACACTGTGCCTGATGAACTATGCATGGAGGTTCGTGACATTGTATAGGACACAGGGATTGAGACCATCCCCAAGAAAACGAAATATAGATCAATGGAACAAAATAGAAAGCCCAGAGATAAATCCACGTACCTATGGACACCTTATCTTCGACAAAGGAGGCAAGAATATACAATGGAGTAAAGACAATCTCTTTAACAAGTGGTGCTGGGAAAACTGGTCAACCACTTGTGAAAGAATGAAACTAGAACACTTTCTAACACCATACACAAAAATAAACTCAAAATGGATTAAAGATCTAAACGTGAGACCAGAAAATATAAAACTCCTAGAGGAGAACACAGGCAAAACACTCTCCGACATAAACCACAGCAGGATCCTCTATGACCCACCTCCCAGAATACTGGAAATAAACAAATGGGACCCAATTAAAATTAAAAGCTTCTGCACAACAAAGGAAACTATAAGCAAGGTGAAAAGACAACCTTCTGAATGGGAGAAAACAATAGCAAATGAA
>SJYX01006637.1:418742-468401 GCA_006410675.1 Oreotragus oreotragus | reverse complement strand
AGAGTATTGTAAAGTAAAATAAAATAAAATAAAAAATAAAAATAAATCAAAATAGCTGTCTGAGGAAGCCTTACAAATAGGAGAAAGCAAAGGAGAAAAGGAAAGATATACCCATTTGAATGCAGAGTTCCGAGGAATAGCGAGGGGAGATAAAAAAGCCTTCCTGAGCTATCAGAGAAAAGAAATAGAGGAAAGCAATAAAATGGGGAAGACTAGAGATCTCGTCAAGAAAATTAGAGATACCAAGGGAACATTTCATGCAAAGCTGGACACGCTAAAGGACAGAAATGGTCTGGACCTAACAGAAGCAGAAGATATTAAGAAGAGGTGGCAAGAATACACAGAATAACTATACAAAAAAGCTCTTCAAAACCCAGATAATCACGATGATCTGATCAGTCACCTAGAGCCAGACATCCTGGAATGTGAAGTCAAGTCGGCCTTAGGAAGCATCACTACGAACAAAGCTAGTGGAGGTGATGGAATTCCAGTTGAGCTGTTTCAAATCCTAAAAGATGATGCTGTGAAAGTGCTGCATTCAAAATGCCAGCAAATTTGGAAAATTCAGCAGTAGCCACAGGACCAGAAAAGGTCAGTTTTTATTCCAGTCCCAAAGAAAGGCAATGCCAAAGAAGGCTCAAACTATTGCACAATTGCACTCATTTCACATGCTAGCAAAGTAATGCTCAAAATTCTTCCAGCCAGGCTTCAACAGTACGGGAACCATGAACTTATAGATGTTCAAGTTGGATTTAGGAAAGGCAGAGAAATCAGAGATCAAATTGCCAGCATCCACTGGATCATCAAAAAAGCTAGTGAGTTCCAGAAAAACATCTACTTCTGCTTTATTGACTATGACAAAGCCTTTGACTGTATGGATCACAACAAACTGTGGAAAATTCTTCAAGAGATGGGAATACCAGACCACCTGACCTGCCTCCTGAGAAATCTGTATGCAGGTCAGGAAGCAACAGTTAGCACTGGACATGGAACAACAGACTGGTTCCAAATTGGGAAAGGAATACGTCAAGGCTGTGTGTATTGTCACCATGCTTTTTTAACTTATAGGCAAAATACTTCAAGAGAAATGCTGGACTGGATGAAGCACAAGCTGGAATCAAGATTGCTGGGAGAAATATCAATAACCTCAGATATGCAGATGACACCACCCATATGGCAAAAGTGAAGAGGAACTAAAGAGCCCCTTGATGAAAGTGAAAGAAGAGAGTGAAAAAGTTGACTTAAAGCTCAACATTCAGAAAACAAAGATCATGGCATCCAGTCCCATCACTTCATGGGAAATAGATGGGGAAACAGTGGAAACAGTGTCAGAATTTATTTTGGGGGGGCTCCAAAATCACTGCAGATGGTGACTGCAGCCATGAAATTAAAAGACGCTTACTCCTTGGCAGAAAGGTTATGACCAACATAGACAGCATATTAAAAAGTGGAGACATTACTTTGCCAAAAAAAGTTCATCTATTGAAGGCTATGGTTTTTCCAGTGGTCATGTACAGATGTGAGAATTGGACTATATGGAAAGCAAAAGAACTGATGCTTTTGAACTGTGGTGTTGGAGAAGACTCTTTAGAGTCCCTTGGCCTGCAAGGATATCCAACCAGTCCATCTTAAAAGAGATCAGTCCTGAGTGTTCACTGGAAGGACTGGTGTCGAAGCTGAAACTCCAATACTTTGGCCACCTGATGCGGAGAGCTGACTCATTTGAAAAGACCGTGATGCCGGGAAAGATTGAAGGCAGGAGAAGAAGGGGATGACAGAGGATGATATGGTTGGATGGCATTACTGACTCAATGGGCATGAGTTTGAGTAAACTCTGGGAGTTGGTGATGGACAGGGAGGCCTAGCGTTCTGCAGTATATGGGGTCGCAAAGAGTCGGACTAATCTGAGCGACTGAACTAACATGTGAAAAAAGTCTGAAAGTTTCTCAACAAACTAAAAGCAGAATTACAATACGACTCAGCAATTTCACTCCTATGTATACATCCAAAAAAAAACTCTCACTAATTCAAAAAGACACAAGCAACCCCACATTCATTGCAGCATCATTTACAATTGCGAAGATATGGAAGCAACCTACGTGTTCATCAACAAATGAACAGATAAAGAATATGTGGCATGTGTATGCAATGAAATGTTACTCAGCCACAAAAAAGTATAAAATACTGCCATTACAGCATCATAGATGCTCCTAGAGAGTGCAATTTTAGTGACATAAGTCATAGAACTACTTTGTATTATATCACTTATTTGGGGAATCTGAAAAAATAACACAAATAAATGTCAATGCAGAAGAGAAACAGACTCACAGATATAGGCAAAAGGTGTTCCGTGACAGCCTAGAGGGATAGGGTGGGGTGGGAGGTTGGGGGCAGGGGAAGAAGGGGATGACAGAGGATGATATGGTTGGATGGCATTACTGACTCAATGGGCATGAGTTTGAGTAAACTCTGGGAGTTGGTGATGGACAGGGAGGCCTAGCGTTCTGCAGTATATGGGGTCGCAAAGAGTCGGACTAATCTGAGCGACTGAACTAACATGTGAAAAAAGTCTGAAAGTTTCTCAACAAACTAAAAGCAGAATTACAATACGACTCAGCAATTTCACTCCTATGTATACATCCAAAAAAAAACTCTCACTAATTCAAAAAGACACAAGCAACCCCACATTCATTGCAGCATCATTTACAATTGCGAAGATATGGAAGCAACCTACGTGTTCATCAACAAATGAACAGATAAAGAATATGTGGCATGTGTATGCAATGAAATGTTACTCAGCCACAAAAAAGTATAAAATACTGCCATTACAGCATCATAGATGAACCTAGAGAGTGCAATTTTAGTGACATAAGTCATAGAACTACTTTGTATTATATCACTTATTTGGGGAATCTGAAAAAATAACACAAATAAATGTCAATGCAGAAGAGAAACAGACTCACAGATATAGGCAAAAGGTGTTCCGTGACAGCCTAGAGGGATAGGGTGGGGCAGGAGATTGGGGGCAGGGGAAGAAGGGGATGACAGAGGATGATATGGTTGGATGGCATTACTGACTCAATGGGCATGAGTTTGAGTAAACTCTGGGAGTTGGTGATGGACAGGGAGGCCTAGCGTGCTGCAGTATATGGGGTCGCAAAGAGTCGGACTAATCTGAGCGACTGAACTAACGTGAAAAAAGTCTGAAAGTTTCTCAACAAACTAAAAGCAGAATTACAATACGACTCAGCAGAGAAACAGACTCACAGATATAGGCAAAAGGTGTTCCGTGACAGCCTAGAGGGATAGGGTGGTTCAGGATATACACATGTATACCTATGGCTGATTCATACTGATGTATGGAAAAATCCATCACAATACTGTAAAGTAATCATCCTCCAATTAAAATAAATAAATTAAAAAAAAAAACACTGCTGGTTAGCAAAGCAGAGAGAAAAGGGAGAAGAAGTAAATTTGGGGAATGGGATTAAGAGACATAAACAATCATGTATAAAATAGATAACAAGGCTATTATACCAGAGAGCATAGGGAAATATTGCCATTATCTTCTAATAACTTTATAATAGAGTACAAGCTCTAAAAATACTGAGTTTATATGCTGTACACCGGAAATCAATATAAAATTTCAAATCAACGAAATTTCAGTGAAAAAATGAGAAAAAATAATTTTGAGCAAATTGAAGCTGAGATGTCTATATGTCTACCATATGGAGAACTGTGGGTTTGGCATTCAGTAGAAAATTCTGGACTGGAGACTCAGAAGTCATGAGTAACTAACAGCATGCAAATGGACTGCTTTTTTGCAAAGGCATAAATCTTAAAGCTATCATCAACGTTATGAGGATAAGCTTAAGGTGATGAGCTAATTCAATTAGACCCAGTATCCAAAAAAAAAAAAAAGCCAGAAAGAATTCTCATCAGCCAAAGACATAAGGAGTAGTTTATTAGTGGAAAATTCTATAAAATTACTGCTTCCATGCTGCAAAGTATGGCAAAGTACCAAGAGTCATTTATCGTTGGCATCAAGCTCATTCTAATATTAATACCACTCATTGAGTTCCCACTTCAAAGGACACAGATGATGGGTAGTTTTCATTCTAAGGAAGACAGTGGACTCTCTTTTACCAGCCATGAAAGTCACAGATGGAAAAGCTGGGCTTAAGTGTCAGAGAATGAAGGCTGCAGTAACAAATGAATCTCAGTAAAGAGCTGTAATCCTCACCCAGGAACATCACTTCAGTGGCAATGACCCTTCAATGCATACTTTCCAAGAAATCCCGCCAGACTTTATGCCGCCTCAGCACTTTTACCGGGTGTGCTGTAGAATGTTATTATGCATTTCTTACACACTCTTCCATCAGCTATTGAAATAACATCACAGATGGAAAAGCTGGGCTTAAGTGTCAGAGAATGAAGGCTGCAGTAACAAATGAATCTCAGTAAAGAGCTGTAATCCTCACCCAGGAACATCACTTCAGTGGCAATGACCCTTCAATGCATACTTTCCAAGAAATCCCGCCAGACTTTATGCCGCCTCAGCACTTTTACCGGGTGTGCTGTAGAATGTTATTATGCATTTCTTACACACTCTTCCATCAGCTATTGAAATAACAGGTATTTATTGTTTATGTACCATGAGCAAGGCACTGTGCTAGGTCCTGTACAAGTCACGAGGAAGTGACTGATTCTCACGCTAGTTAGCTAGTTATGGTCTTATCTGTCTGAATATATCAGTAGATATGTGTGTGCTCAGTCACTCAGTCCTATTCATCTCTTTGTGACCCCAAGGGCTGTAGCCTGCCAGGCTCCTCTGTCCATAGAAATTTTCCAGGCAAGAATACTGGAGTAGGTTGCCATCTGCCAGAGGATATTCCCAACCCAGAGACTGAACCTGTCTCTCTTATGCCTGCTGCATTGGCAGGTGGATTCTTTCCCACTGTGCTACCTGGCAAGCCATATCAGTAGATATTCAGTAAATATTTCCTGGAAGACAAACTGCCTCTGCTAAACCCTTGTCATTAAACTTACACTAATTTTCAAATCTTCCACTGAAATGTGAGCTGTTCTCTGAAATGTTACTCAATGTATAGCCTAGCAGCAAATATTAATTGCTCTTACATCTTTATCATCACATCATTTTGGAACTAAAAGCTGTTTTTTTTTTGGGGGGGGTGGTGGCATGTATGTCTCAAAGGTATTAGAATCTATGTTCATTTAAACATTTATATCTTACCCTATTACAGACAGACAGACACACATACACACACACACACTCCATCATCTTTTAGGTCGGGAGCAGGGAAAGTTGTTTTTTGTTTTGCTTTCTGTTACGGGCCAGATAGTAAATATTATAGTCTTTTGGGCCATACAGTCTTGGTAGCAATCATCATTCACCTCTGCCATTGTAGGACAAAAGCAGCCACAGGCGATCTGGAAAAGAATGGACAGAGGTATGTGCCAATAAAACTTTATTTGCAAAGTCAGGCAGTGGACAGGATGTGGCTTGCTATAATTTGCTGAACCTTAGGTAGTCAATTGTTTTCATTATTTCTGCACTTTCCCTAACAGCTAGCATAACAGTGTGAAACAGACGGCACTGAAAGAAAGGGCTTTGAAGCAATTAATATATTTTAAAAATTTCATTGAAGCATAGTTGATTTACAATGCTGTGTTAATTTCTGCTATACAGCAAAGTGATCCAGGAATACATATGCACTCTCTCTCACATCCGTTTCCTTCGTGGTTGATCACCTGATATGGAGTACAGTTCCTTGTGCTATATAGTAGGACTTTGTTATCTGTCCATCCTATATAACATATCATACAAAGCAAATGATTTTGAAATTCACAGGGAGGAAGCAATCACCAAGATGATGTATCTGTAAATACAGTGGTATTGATGAGCTTGACAGAGAAAAAGGAAAACAGTGTTTTTGTGGAAAAATTAATAAGGGAAGTGACAATTGCAAGGATAGGAAAGACTACCTGCAAGTTATGAGACTGAGGCCGATTTGTATATTGATTACAGTTAACAAGAGAAAGTCAGTCATAGACCTGAGAACCAAGAAGTCTCTGATGAGAACTTGCCATATAACCTATGAAAGTCATTTGCCCCTGAATCAGCTTACCTGCAGTCCATGGGGTCGCTAGGAGTTGGACCTGTCGCGTATACACATCTAGATGTGTATAAGAGACAGGTAGCGCACCAGGATCTTCGGTCCATGGGACTCTCCAGACAAGAATACTGGAGTGGGTTGCCATTCCTTCTCCAGGGGATTTTCCTGACCCAGGGATCGAACCCAGGTCTCTTGCATGGCTGGTGGAATCTTTTCCACTGAGTCACCAGGGAAGCCCATTTTGCTCCATACATCTATCCTACTGAAACAAAGATGAATAGGTCTAAACATACAGTTGGGGAATTGTAGGCTAGTGTGGTATATTTGTGACCCTGGTGCAAAAGCAAAATATTCGAGATTATTTTATAAGATCATATTCCTGAGAAACTAAGTCAATAAACAAATGAACATGATAGAAATAAAAAGGAATCAGAAGGCTGAGAACCTGGGGTCATTTTTAGGGAAAAGTCAAATTTCAACTATGGGATTGCTCTGGATTGAATTGTTTCCATCCCAAATTTATATGTTGAAGCCCCAGTCCCCACTATCCATTGTATTTAGAGATGGGGCCTTTGAGAGATGATCAGATTCAGATGAGGTCAGGAGGGTGTGTTCCCCATGATGATATGAGTATCTTCACAATATGAGATGCCAGAGAGCTTTCTTCCTCTTTTTAGCTATACTAAGTGAGGATACCACAAAAAGGCAGCTGTCTGCAAGTCAGGAAGAGGATCCTCATCAGGGAACAGAATTTGCCTGGATCCTGATCTTGGACTTCTCAGCCTCCAGGACTGTGGGAAATAAATTCCTGTTGTTTAAGCCACCCAGGCCAAGATGTCTTGTTATGGTAGCCTGAGAAGACTAATATAGGGATAGAGGAGAAATTCACCTTTAAAGGAATCTCACTCTGTAAGTATAATTAAAAATTTTATAAGTGTTTCACAACTGTATCTTCATCCTCAACAAAGGAAAAAAAAAAATCGAGTTTCTTGTTTTCTTTCTTTAGTACTGCCACAAATCCAATTCACACTAGAGATAATGCTTACAAATATGAGAAATGGAGTTTAAGGTTTAGCTATATGCCTGTAAATTCACCTGCATGTGTAGATACACAGTATACTATATATGTATATATGGAGTTGCAAAGAGTCAGATACAACCGAGAGACTGAACTGAACTGATACAATTTTACTATTGTGACTGCAAATTAGGTCTGATTCATGCAGCGTTGAAGGCTGAGCATCTAAGAATTAATACTTTCAAACTGTGGTGCTGGAGAAGACTCTTGAGAGTCCCTTGGACAGCAAGGAGGTCAATCCAATCAATCCTAAAGGAAATCAACCCTGAATATTCACTGGAAGGGCTAATGCTGAATCTGAAGCTCCAATCCTTTGGCCATCTGATGTGAAGAGCCGACTTGTTAGAAAAGACTCTAATGCTGGGAAAGATTGAAGGCAGGAGGAGAAGAGGGTGACAGAGGGTGAGATGGTTGGATGGCATCATCAACTCAATGGACATGAGTCTGAACTCGGGGAAGCCTGGTGTGCCGCAGTCCATGGGTCAATAAGGAGTCAGACACAACTGAGCAACTGTACAACAAACCCAGAGTTATGCATAAGGCAGTTTCCTTCATCTCTTCTGTCCCTTCAGGTGTAATATAGTGAGAGCTTGCTTAGGAATCCTCATAGTCTCCAGGGAATCAGAAAGAAGTGAGTAGACTCTTGGAAGACAAGAATATAAGAAAAAGAAGTAAGTAAACTCGCAAAGAAGCATCGTTCAGTTTATATGTATGTTTACACATACATGCATATAACACACATAGACAAACTTTAAAAATACAGAGTAAAAAGAGATGGCGAAAGTAAATATATTGTCATTGTCTAACATTCTGTAAACATTGTTAAATTCATCTCTATGACAACTGTTTTCAAGGTTATTGTTGAGGACTCTGAGGCTAGAGCTAGCAAGTAGTGAAACTAAGTTTTATTTTTCAACTAGTTTTAAAAATTGGATTGGAGTAGAGTTGATTTACCAGAGAAGGCAATGGCACCCCACTCTAGTACTCTTGCCTGGAAAATCCCATGGACAGAGGAGCTTGGTGGGCTGCAGTCCATGGGGTCGCTAAGAGTCGAACACGACTGAGCGACTTCACTTTCACTTTTCTCTTTCATGCATTGGAGAAGGAAATGGCAACCCACTCCAGTGTTCTTGCCTGGAGAATCCCAGGGACGGCGGAGCCTGGTGAGCTGTCATCTATGGGGTCGCACAGAGTCGGACACAACTGAAGCGACTTGGCGGCGGCAGCAGCCGAGTTGATTTACAAAACTGTGTTACTTTCAGGTGTACAGCAGAAGTATTTCAGTTGTCCCTATATGTATCCATTTTCGTTCAGCTTCTTTTCTCATATGAGTTATCACAGAGTCTGCGTATAGTTCCATGCTGTACCGTAGGTTCTTGTTATCCATGTTATACATAGTTCTATGTGTGGGTTATCTCCACCGCCACCGGCCATGTTCTTCACCCTCTTTGCTGTATTACCCCCAGCTCAATGGAGAAATCTCCAAACCAGAAGTAGGAGTAACCGGAAGGATCAAGAAATACTGAACAAATGAGAGAAAGTGAGAGAGAGAAAAAGAAAAATCGATGGGAAAAGGCCCTCATGAACCAAGTTCCCTTCTGAGGATTTACTGTAAGGGAGCTGGCGGCTGCCCGTGACTGGGCGGCGCCTGTCAATCCTACTCATCCTGTGACGGCAGCTTCTTGGGGAGGCTCTGTGCTCCCTGGGGGAGGAACTGTCATTTTCTAACTCTCTGACCCTTTGCCAGTCTACCCCCCACCCCCAGTCTCCAACATTCCTACTGAAATAATGGGGGAAGGCATTGTACTTGACAGTGGAAGGCCATTCACCCTCTGCTGGCACAGTCATGGCCGATGGGAGGCAAGTACCCAAAGCTGCTTCCAGAATGGCTGCCTTGAGGCTGCAGTCATAGTTTTAAGAATTTTGTTGAAATATGGTTGATTTACAGTGCTGTATTAGTTTTGGGTTTACAGCAATGCATTTCAGTTATATGTATTATATGTGTATATATGTTTTGCAGGTTTCCCCAGTGGCTCAGCAGCAAGAAATCTGCCTGCAGTGCAGGAGTTTCAGAAGATGTGGGTTCAATCCTTGAGTCTGGAAGATCCCCTGGAGGAGTGCATGGCAACCCATTCCAGTTTCTTGCCTGCAGAATCCCATGGACTGTGGAGCCTGGCAAGCTATAGTCCACAGGGTCGCAAAGAGTTGGATGTGACTGAAGCAACTTAGCATATGTGTGTGTATATATACATATACACACATATATACCTATATGTATATTACCTTTTATTCCATTACAGGTTATTATAAGATATTGAGTACAGTTCCCTGTGTTGTACAGTAGGTCCTTGTTGGCAGATATTAACATATGGGAAGGCTGGAGCTTACAGGAAGAGCTTTCAAGGGGGAGATTGCTTCAAAAGTGAACTGGCAAACATTGGGGAGCTGGAATAAAACAGACAGAAGAGCTTCAGCAAAGCTCCTGTTTGCTGCACCTGCAGCAGATGGTGACTCTGTCAGCAAGAAGGGGATCTGGCAGACAAGAGCCTCGAAGAGAAGGAGAAATGGTCAGATCTTAGAGCAGCCCTGAAACACCCAGGTAAGTGTCTGAGAAATGCCTGAAAATTCAGCACATCACTTCGAAAGTTGCTGTGTGAGTAGGAAAGATAAATGGGAACTATCTGTATCTCCATAGTCTGAGAACTGCCAGGACTGCAAAATGATATGCAGGTTATACATCAGCAACACTTTCAGGCAGAAACTTTGATTTGCTAATTTTATTTTGAAGATTTTTATTTTTTATTCTTCTCTAGGATGGCTAAGCAGGTACCAAAGACAAGCAGGAACTGAAGATATTTCCATCATAAAAGGGAATATATGTCGCTCAATTAAAGAAGCTTATCTCACATCTCCTGTCATATTGTAAGCCCCAACTTTGTAGGATCAAATCCACAAACTAAAAAAAAAAAAAAAATCAAAATAATCTTCAGTAAATTATGGTTAAAATTAAGTAAGGCATGAATTTTGTCTGCATAAATCGAAATTACAAGTCTTTAAATTTAAAAGTGGCATATATTTAGTCTAATTGAAAATGTCATTAAGTATTGTGAATATTATGGGTGCATGTGTGTGTATGTGCCCTGATGTTTTTATTCCTTCTAGAAGCTTCAATACAGGAAACTGTACAATTTTGGTTAATTGTTGTAAAACACTGAGCTTGTAAATTTCCTCGCTCCACACCGACATACGTAACTGCTTCCACCAAAGATTATGAATCTTTGTCCTTTCTGTTCATCCACTTGTACTCAGGTTTGGGGTTCATAAATGTTTTCTAAATGTATCTCAACTTAAAATTGTTTTTTCAAAGACACACATTTAGTTACGGTATTATAAAGGAAACAAACGACAGTGTGGAGTAATAGCCATCTTTTGATGCCTCCAAGGCCCTCCTTGATCTCGACCTCCCGGGCTGACCTCCTCTCCCCCAGCTCTCCCTCTTAGCCACTCTGCTCCAGCCACACCGGCCTCCCCGCTGTCTCTAAAGTATCCTCAGTATGTCCTTGCTTCAGAGAGTTGGCGCTGGCTGTCCCGTTATCCTAGAAAAAACTCTTCCTCCAGAAATCGTACAGTTGTGTTCAAATGTCACTTGCCAGCCTGTATAAAACGACACAATGCTCTCTCCACTGCCTTATTCTGTGTGGTGGGCATTATGCTAAGATGGTCTTCATGATCCCCACCTCTTGGTGTATGTGCCTGCGTGCCTCCCAGAGCTGTGCAAATGATGGATCTCACTTCCTTGATTAGGTTGTTCTATAGCACAGAGGTTTGTAACTGAAGGAAAATTATCTGGGTGGACCTGACCTCTCCATGTGAGTCCTTTAAATCTGAGTCTAACATGTCAAAGACAGAGAAAGAAAAAGCTTCACAGCAGCACAGAGCTTCTTCTGCTGATTATTTTTTTTCACCATGCAGCTTGTGAAATCTTAGTTCCCTGAGCAGGGATTGAACCTCTGTCTCTCAGAGTTCTAACCACTGGACTGCAAGGGAGTTTTCTCCTGCTGATCTTAAAGAAGCAACTGCCAGGTTGTGAGTGGGACTACATGGCAGGAAAGGGTGAGTGGCTTCTAGGAGCTGATGACAACCCTTGGTAGGCGTACAGTGAAGAAACACTGATCTTAGTCCTATAAATGAGATGAACTGAATTTAGTTAGCCAATAACCTGAACGAGCTTGGAAGAGGCTCCCACCCCTCAGATTCCAGAGCAGACACCTTGATTTGCCATGCTAGACTCCTGACCAACGGAAAGGTGATAAACTTGTCTTATTTCAAGATGCTAAGTTAGTGATAATTTCTTACACAGCCACAGAGAATGAATACAACTTTTGAAAGTTTTCTCCAGAGCACCTATCTCCACCTGGTGAAATATCCATTGACTTTCTAATGTATTATCTCTCTCCCTTCACTAGAATCTGGAGTCCATGAAGGCACAGATCTTTTTAGCTTCCTTCGCTATGGTATCCTCACATCCTAAACAATGTCTACAACACGGTGGGCTGTTGCTGAACATTTACTGAATAGATGAAGAAAACTGCATTTGACAAGAGTGGATGCTTCCTTCAAAAGAGGCAAGGCAGAGTAGTGTGTGATGGCATTCAGAAAAAGAGGAAGGGTCCCTTTCCCGGAGCTGGCAATTGCCCCAACATGCCTTTTGGCATCCCTCTTTTCTCCTCTCTTTGGAAATAAGGTAGAGCACACCCCTCCCAGGAACGAGACTCTCAGGTCTGTACAGCAGATGCCAGAAAATAGTGCAGCATTGCTGAAGGGGCACAGGAAATCTTCAGAACTGAAACGAACCCCCAATCAAAATGCAAATCAAAACCATACGAACCTACTACTTCACACCCACTAGGATGGTTACTATCAAAAAACCCAAACAAACGAACAAACAAAACCAGAAAGTAGCAAGGGCTGCTAAGGTTGTGAAGAAATTGAAACTCTTGTGTACTATTGGTAGAAGTCTAAAATGGTACAATTGCTATGGAAAACAATAGGTGGGTTCTTAAAAAATCAAAAATAGAATTGCCATACGATCCAGCAATTTCACTTGAGAGTACATACTCAAAATAACTGAAAGCAGGGTGTCAAAAAAATATGTTCACATCCATGTTTACAGCAGCATTATTCACAATAGTGAAACATAGAAGCAACCCAAGTGTCTATGGACAGATGAATCAATATGCAAAATATGGTTTAAACACAAACACAGAATATTACTCAGCTTTCAAAAGGAAGGAAATCCTGATATATGCTAAATAAGCATGGGCTTTGAGGACATTGCACTAGAAGAAAGTAATCACAACAATACAAATGCATAAAATACTGTTTAAAGATGGTAAATTTTATTTATATGTGCAATACTACACATAAATAAAAAGGACCCTTCAGTTCAGTTCAGTTCAGTCGCTCAGTCACGTCCGACTCTGCAACCCCATGACTCACAGCACGCCAAGCCTCCCCATCCATCACCAGCTCCTGGAGTTCACTCAAACTCATGTCCATCGAGTCGGTGATGCCATCCAGCCATCTCATCCTCTGTCGTCCCCTTCTCCTCCTGCCCTCAATCTTTCCCAGCATCAGGGTCTTTTCAAATAAGTCAGCTCTTTGCATCAGGTGGCCAGAGTATTAGAGGTTCAGCTTCAACATCAGTCCTTCCAATGAACAGCCAGGACTGATCTTCTCTAGGATGAAATCATTGGATCTCCTTGCAGTCCAAGGGACTCTCAAGAGTCTTCTCCAACACCACACTTCAAAAGCATCAATTCTTTGGCACTGAGCTTTCTTCACAGTCCAACTCTCACATCCATACATGACAATTGGAAAAACCATAGCCTTGACTAGACAGACCTTTGTTGGCAAAGTAATGTCTCTACTTTTTAATGTGCTGTCTAGGTTGCTTATAACTTTCCTTCCAAGAAGTAAGCATCTTTTAATTTCATGGCTGCAATCACCATCTGCAGTGATTTTGGAAAAATCACTATATATATATATATATATATATTTAATCCAGTAGTTACCATGATGCTTGAAACTTAAAAACAAACAAAATACATCCCCAGAGAAGCAATGCTGTAGGGAATTCAAGGCTAAAATCAGCAAAATGGGGAAAACTGGATAGATATTTCCTATAGATCAAGGCATAACCTACTTAACAGATGGAACCTTAAAAACTTTAAGTATATACTGACATGTATTTTAAGAGCAAAAAGAAGTAAGATGAAAGGGAAAGTGGGCAAATGCATAGCTAGACCAGAAAATTTTAACTTGCTATCTAAGAAATCGACAGATCAAATAAACCAAAAAATGGGCATGCTATAGACTACTTAAATATAATAAAGAGGCTAGACTAGCAAAGGCATGTATAATAATTTATGCTCCAAAAATAGAATATATATTTTTTCATAAGACATATATTTTATTGACTAAAATGGACTTTTTCTTAGGTCACCAAAAAGAAGAGGGCTTATAAGTTATTCTCAAATGTCACCGTGGAAAGAAAATGGAAATTTATGCATAAAGATCTCTCCTCTGTCCCTGAAAATCAAGGAAACAAACTAAATAAAATAGAAGAGAGGAATTAATGAGAGAAAGTTGTGACATACATACTCAATAAAAAGTGAAATTTATTAAAGTTGAAAGTCAGTTTTCTTAAAAGTTCACTAAAAGAGAGGCAAAAGAAAACTTGAAATTATGATTTCCTTAAGAAGAAATAAGGATGAAAGACATCAACTTGAGGAAAAAAGAAAAAAGACATAATAAAGCCAAGTTTAAAGGGGGAAAGAAGCAAACAACTTGTAGAGGATTATTTGAATAAAACTTTTTATAAAGAAAGGAGGAAAAGAAAAAGCATTTTTAATTTTAAGTCAGTATATTAAACAAATAATATTACATGAGAAATATGTATTATATACTATGTATACTATTATTGGCTTGCAAGAAAACAATAAAAAGAAGCAAAACTCTATCTTTCAAGGTCAACAGACCCACATAGATTTAGATACTGGTTTCTCAAAACTTGATACTCAAAACTTGAGTGACCATAGTTTCTATTTCACATACATATCATTATATCCACATATACATAATCTTATAAAAGAGAGAAGAAAGAAAACTACACAGCAGATTACATAGATCGGTTGCATAGGCAACTGAAATTCAATTCATTTATGAACATAAATTCAAAACTACTGAATGAAATATTAACAAGTTAGTCCAGCTGTATTCTAAAAGAGGAGCGCTGCAAGATGAATTAGGGGTTTCAGAATAACTGAAATCTACCTAATATAATCTACCCATTGTTACTAACCAATTTGGAGACAGAAGTGGCAACCCACTCCAGTGTTCTTGCCTGGAGAATCCCAGGGACGGCGGAGCCTGGTGGGCTACAGTCCATGGGGTCGCACAGAGCGGGACACAACTGAGGCGACTTAGCAGCAGCAGCAGCACTAACCAACTATGTAAATTTGAGCAAGTCATATGACAGTTTTGTGTCCTAGTTTATTCTTGGGTGAGACAATTGAGAAATAAATGAGAGAGTACATGTAAATTACTTAGAACAGTCTCTGGCGTAAAGAACTCAATACATGTTAGTCTTTGTTTATTACTGGCGATACATCAATAGCTGAAGAATATGTAATACCCTCACTGATGAGACACTCTCAGCAAATTGATATGGGTAGGAAACATACTTTATCTAGTCAACGACATCTCCCAGGAAACTAAAGATGAATCTGGATGACTCAAAGGCTGAAATCAAGACTGCCAGGAGAAATATCAGCCTCAGATATGCACATGATACCACTCTAATGGCAGAAAGTGAAGAGGAACTGAGTTTCTTGATGAGGGTGAAAGAGAGTGAAAAGACTGGCTTAAAACTCAACATGCAAAAATCTATGATCAGGGCACCTAGTCACATCACTTCATTGCAAACAGAAGGGGAAAAAGAAGAAGCAGGACAGACTTTTTCTTGGGCTCCCGAATCACTGCAGACAGAGACTGCAGCCACGAAATTAAAAGATGCTTGCTCCTTGGAAGACAAGCTATGACAAACCCAGATACTATGTTAAGAAGCAGAGACATTACTTTGCTGGCAAAGGTCCATATAGTCAAAGCTATGATTTTTCCAGTAGTCATGTACAGATGTGAGAGTTGGACCATAAAGAAGGCTGAGTGCCAAAGATGGCTGCCTTCAATTTGTCGTCCTGGAGAAGGCTCTCAAGAGTGCCTTGGACACCAAGGATATCAAACTAGTCAATCCTAAAGAAAACCAACCCTGAATATTCATTGAAAGGACTGTTGCTGAAATTGAAGCTCCAGTACTTTGGCCACCTTAGGCAAAGAATTGACTCATTGGAAAAGACCTTGATGCTGGGAAAGACTGAAGGCAAAAGGAGAAAGGGGTGGCAGAGGATCAGATGTTAGATAGCATCACTGACTCGGTGGATATGAATTTGAGCAAACTCCAGGAGGTAGTGGAAGACAGAGGAACCTGGCATGCTACAGTCCGTGGGGTTGCAAAGTGTCAGACATGTCTTAAAGATTGAACAACAATATTATGGCTAAATAATACAAGTGATCGCATTTTATTCTAGACCTAGATAAGAATTCTGCTACTTAATCATCACTGAATTGGATATGCCAGAAATTCCAATAAGACAAGAAAAAAGTTATAAAACAGATCAACCTCTATGTAAGGATAACATATCCATGCCCATAGAATTAACTTTAAAATTATAGACGTATGAATAGATTTCAGCAAGATGAATGGATTCAGACTCGAGTTACATAAATTACTAGTTTTCATATATACTCACCATGCATGCTCAATTGCTCAGTCATGTTGGACTTTTGGGACCCCATGAACTGTAACCTACCAGGCTCCTCCATTTCCTACTCCAGGGGAATCTTCCCTAACCAGAGATTGAACCTGCCTCTCCTGTGTCTCCTGCAATAGTGGGTGGATTCTTTACCAATGTGCCACCTGGGAAGCCCCCATGTACTTACCATATCCAATTAGAAAACTTCTTGAGAAATACAATCTCTGATAATAAGAAAAAGCAGAAAATCTCAGGGAAGAAATCCATCAGGAAGTATGTAATACTTTAAAAAGGCAAATTAAAATGCTTTATTTTGGACTTCTCTGGTGGTCCTGTGGTTGGGAATCTGCCTGCCAATGTGGGGAATGGGAGATGGATCCACGGTTCCAGAAGATTCCACATGTTGTGAAGAGCTGAGAGCCCACGCTCTGCGACAAGAGAAGGAAGAAAATAAGCCACCACAATGAGAAGCCCATGTACTACTACTAGAGAAAGGTCACAGCGGCAATGCAGGCCTGGCACAGCCAAAACAAATATAAATAAGCAAATTCGTTTCAAAAAGCCACAAAACTCTAAGAAGAAATAATGGCAACACATTTTTAAAAAATGTTTTATTTTCAATAGATTTTGACAAAGTAATTACAATAGTCAGATAGAAGGGAAAAGATGCAAGAATGTTTGAGCAGTATTTAAAAGAAATAATGAGTGGAAATTGTTTCTACTAAATAGAACGTGATATAAGATTGGTGCAAAAGTAATTGCGGTTTCAGACTGTGAATTTTAAATCGTTGTAAGGCTGCTCAAACACATCTTTATTAAACAGACTAGGAACTGTTACAATCAACACACTTTTGCCGTGGTTACACTTCATGGCAACGTTTTCATTGCTGTTGCATACGATGAGAGAAGATGACACTTCAAAATGACGATTTTGTTTGGATTTGTGGTCAGCCCACGAGATGCCCGCTTACTGAGCTTTTTCACCTTTCCAGCTTGCTTCAAATGCTGAATGACTGTAGAATGTTTGGCGCTGAGTGCTCTGGCAACTTCTCCTGTAATTGTAAGAGGATCAGCTTTGACGACCGCTCTCAGTCAGTCGGTCGGCCGCTATTCTCAAGGCTCTCTTCTCCTTCCCCAAACTTCTGCCTTTTGCACCTCTGTGTTCATCAGCAGTTTCTGGGCCGAACGCACTTTTGATATTGTGTGTTGTCTCTGCTGCTTTACAACCCATTTTGAACTCAAATAAAAAATGTGCTCTAATTTGCTTTTTGTCTAATATCATTTCTATCATCTAATAATAAATATAAAATAAACAGCAAGCAANTGTTCATCAGCAGTTTCTGGGCCGAACGCACTTTTGATATTGTGTGTTGTCTCTGCTGCTTTACAACCCATTTTGAACTCAAATAAAAAATGTGCTCTAATTTGCTTTTTGTCTAATATCATTTCTATCATCTAATAATAAATATAAAATAAACAGCAAGCAATAAGTCATTAGCAAAATCATAAAGTGAGAAATTTACATTAAAATGATGTACAACATAACCACAATTATTTAAGAATGTACTCCAATGCCAAATGGCGAAATTCAACAATGCAAAATTGCAATTAGTTTTGTACCAACTGAATTTAAAGGATGATTAACTTTTAAAACTATATGACATAGGCACAAAAGTAGGAAAACAGGTTATAGGATCAGACAAGAGTTTTAAGAAGCAGATGTGTACACAAATATTAAGATTATGACAAAGATGCCATTTAAAAAATTAATGAAAATAAGTTAACACTGAATAACTAGTGTAGAAACAAGTCCCTATTTTGTGAAAAAAGTAAAAATAAGATTATATTTTACCATTAAAAATACCCTGGTGAATTAAAGAAATAAATTTTGTATGTAAACACACACATACACACAAACAATAACAATTGAAAAAGGGGCTTCTGTCTTTCCAAGGTGGGGAGGAATAGCCGAGTGTGACATGATGGTACTCAGCCTCCGTGACCTTGAAAATCCTTGAGCTCTGATCAGGACGTGACAGAGGCGGCTTGAATTTATCTCCTCCCTTGGACACACCGAATCTATAGCTACACACAGAGTAATTGCCTCCGAAAGACACTTAGAACTAGTGTGTGAGTCCTACACATCAGGTAAATGACAAAATACACACACTGAACCGGGTCTTGGCACACGCTTCACTACTGGGAGCCCCTGTGAACAAAGACGGAGGCTTGAACAATCCCCTAGGAAGTTCGGTTTGATATGTGAAACAGATACTGTGATATGGAAGGAAAGAAAAGAAGGAAAATGACCTCTTAAAACCATTTAAGAAACACTATGGCAGGTCAAGTCAAATTAAAATATATCATACGCTATTGCATCGATTTCCCTTCTTTGTATTTCCATAAGAGACACAAACCCATAAATGAACACAGAAGCAGGTACAGTAGTTTTCACTCTTGCACTATTTTTGATAGCAAAGATTAGATGTCGTCTGTTAATGAACCTGGAAAATTAAATAACCACATTCTATGACAGACTGTCCAAGCTGCCCATCCACCAGTCAGCACTTTCTTCTTCCTTACAACCAGAACTGCTATATTTGCAGTGATATGTGGAGACTCAATGATCTATCGTTGTAGAGCTAACCCAGCGATGACCATGTGGCTCCCATTTGCTCGACATTCTTGTTCCCACATCCTTTGCAATTGGTGTAGAACTATCTAATAATAAATATAAAATAAACAGCAAGCAATAAGTCATTAGCAAAATCATAAAGTGAGAAATTTACATTAAAATGATGTACAACATAACCACAATTATTTAAGAATGTACTCCAATGCCAAATGGCGAAATTCAACAATGCAAAATTGCAATTAGTTTTGTACCAACTGAATTTAAAGGGTGATTAACTTTTAAAACTATATGACATAGGCACAAAAGTAGGAAAACAGGTTATAGGATCAGACAAGAGTTTCAAGAAGCAGATGTGTACACAAATATTAAGATTATGACAAAGATGCCATTTAAAAAATTAATGAAAATAAGTTAACACTGAATAACTAGTGTAGAAACAAGTCCCTATTTTGTGAAAAAAGTAAAAATAAGATTATATTTTACCATTAAAAATACCCTGGTGAATTAAAGAAATAAATTTTGTATGTAAACACACACATACACACAAACAATAACAATTGAAAAAGGGGCTTCTGTCTTTCCAAGGTGGGGAGGAATAGCCGAGTGTGACATGATGGTACTCAGCCTCCGTGACCTTGAAAATCCTTGAGCTCTGATCAGGACGTGACAGAGGCGGCTTGAATTTATCTCCTCCCTTGGACACACCGAATCTATAGCTACACACAGAGTAATTGCCTCCGAAAGACACTTAGAACTAGTGTGTGAGTCCTACACATCAGGTAAATGACAAAATACACACACTGAACCGGGTCTTGGCACACGCTTCACTACTGGGAGCCCCTGTGAACAAAGACGGAGGCTTGAACAATCCCCTAGGAAGTTCGGTTTGATATGTGAAACAGATACTGTGATATGGAAGGAAAGAAAAGAAGGAAAATGACCTCTTAAAACCATTTAAGAAACACTATGGCAGGTCAAGTCAAATTAAAATATATCATACGCTATTGCATCGATTTCCCTTCTTTGTATTTCCATAAGAGACACAAACCCATAAATGAACACAGAAGCAGGTACAGTAGTTTTCACTCTTGCACTAGTTTTGATAGCAAAGATTAGATGTCGTCTGTTAATGAACCTGGAAAATTAAATAACCACATTCTATGACAGACTGTCCAAGCTGCCCATCCACCAGTCAGCACTTTCTTCTTCCTTACAACCAGAACTGCTATATTTGCAGTGATATGTGGAGACTCAATGATCTATCGTTGTAGAGCTAACCCAGCGATGACCATGTGGCTCCCATTTGCTCGACATTCTTGTTCCCACATCCTTTGCAATTGGTGTAGAACTTACCAGTTCTGGTAAATAAGACGTGAGGGCCCCGGCTTCCTGATAGAAGGAGAAGCTACTTTGTCCTGGCCCTTTGCTCTCGCTCTTAAACACAGCATGAGCGGACGCCAAGACTGAAGCAGTCGCAAAGCATGAGGGAAAGAGCTGATGCGTGAGGATGAGTAAGAAAGGAAGAATCCCTGGGGCCCAGGGTGATGCTGCAGAGCCCTTGAATCAGCTCTAGAAACAGCAACCTTTAGTATTCTTGTAAATGAAATTGAATGTGTCTATATAACTGAATCCAGTTAGAGGAGTTTTGTTTTCAGTACTCTCAGCCAGATGCCTCTGTTAGACATACCATGGAATATTATTTGATAGTTTTAAAGAAAATCATATTAATCTGTAATCACAAATCTGATGTTAATTGTAAAAAGTAAGCTATAAAATTCATATTTGTTGTTGTTCAGTCACTCAATCATGTCCAAGTCTTTGTGATCCATAGACTGCACCACGCCAGGCTTCCTTCTCCTTCACTACTCGCAGAATTTGCTCAAACTCATGCCAACTGAGTCAGTGATGCCATCCAACCATCTCATTCTCTGTCATCCCCTTCTCCCCCTGCCCTCAACCCTTCCCAGCATCAGGGTCTTTTACAATGAGTTGGCTCTTTGCATCGGTGGCCAAAGTATTAGAGCTTCAGCTTCAGCATCAGTCCTTTCATTGAATGTTCAGGGTTGATTTCCTTTAGGATTGACTGGTTTGATCTCCTTTCTGTCCAAGGGACTTCTCCGGCACCACAGTTCGAAAGTATCAATTCTTCAGCACTCAGCCTCCTTTATGGTCCAGCTCTCACATCCGTACATTACTTTGGTACAGGCTGGGTACAGGGACTGGAGGGGCGAACTGGGGATGGACAGTGGGTACGAGTTGAGAAGGTATTTTAATAGTCGAGGCAAGAAAAGATTAGGGCTTGTGTTCACGTATCCACTAGGTGCTCAAAGATATTTACTGAATAAAAATTATCTGAAGTATTCTTCCACCCTTCACATACTGCAGTAAAGGGAAGAGAAAAGAAGAGAGAGAAGGAGGGAAGAAAGAAGCACAAAAGGAGAAGAACCTGTCTGCAGCGCGGGAGTCCTATGCCAACTAAACGAATAAAAAGTGAAACAAAATACTTTAAAATGAAAAGTAGTAAAGAGGCAACATACACACTGTCAAAGACCATTACCAAAGTGCATCAAATGGTCATGAACTTGGAATAAATCATAGATGCAAAGTGCTTTCAGTCTACTCACATTTGAAGCCTGTCGGGGGGATAAAAGATATAGTCATATATCTTCAGCTATCCTGTGGAAAATAGATTTATCTGTACTAAACAATCAAAGATACTGGGAAAGACATGTTCTAACCATTTATACACGCATGGGAAACACACGGTTCCACACATGGAAGGATGCATTTCTCATCAGGTGTTGCCGTGAGAGGCCTGATGTTGTCCTGTGCTCATGGCAAGTGCATTGAAGGAGGAGGACAGCGTGGCTTTAATGTGTGAAGACTCTCCCACAGATGGTGACACACATTTTCCGGAATCCACCACCACAAGGTGGCAGATGGCAACAGTACCAGTTACAGAAAATTGTTAAAAGGCATCATATGTTGAATACATTAGCACATTTATTTTCAAAATTAATAATGGGGCCAGACAGATATTAGCTGATAGACAAGAGGAAAAGATATGTTCCAAATCAGACTCAAATGGGATTAAAAAAAAAAACTCGAATGATAAATCACTGTTAAAACACAGAAAAAATTCAATTTACAGGAGAAACAATGTGAGCTCTCTCTTAAAGTCTGCAAGTCAATATGGAGGATTGGATTCAACATTCACTGCTTGTCTGTTACGTGCAAAGACTGTGCTGGATACTTGAAATTAAAAAATGGAAGGTGCAAATTTCCTCTTATGGAATTCCTTCTACTTGTTGCAACCACATAATGTCAGAGTGTGATAAATGGAATATCACTAACCAAGCAAGGTAGAGAGCAGCCAGGACAAGGAATCATTAGCTCTGCTGGGGAAAGTGGGAAATAAAGAAATGGTGATGTAGGACTTGGCCAGGCAGTGTGGGGAGCAATGGGACCACTCTGGGCAGCTGAGTGAGACTGGCCTTTCCCGATGCGCTGGGGGGAAAGGCCATAGTGTGGCCAGGGTCTGTTAGCAACAGAGCCAGGCTTGCAGGGCTGCTCATGACGACGGAAAGTGCCTACCCCGTGTTCTCAGGTGTTGCGATGCAACTGCAACGACATGCCTAGATTGTATCTCAGAAATTTCAGCTATGCTCCTTACTTTGGCACGGGCTGGGTAGGGGGCCCGGAGGGGCAAACTGGGGAAGAATGATGGGGATGAACTGAGAAGACAGTTCAATAGTCGAGGCAAGAAAAGATTAGGGCTTATGTTCATGCATCCACTCGGAACTCAAAGATATTTGCTAAATAAAAATCATCTGAAGGGTTCTTCCACCCTTCACATATTGAAATAAAGGGAAGAAAAGAGGAGAGAGAGGAGGGAGGAAACAGGCAGAAAAGCAGAGCCTGTCTGCAGCACGGGAGTTCCATGTCAGTAAAGTGTTAAATGTTGCAACTGAACAAGTTCCCAGTTTTCTCAGTACACACCATCTTCTCTCCTGGTTTCCATATGCTGTTTTAATAGCTTTTTCCCCTTAATGCCTGTCCTGGAAATGTCTTCCTTTCAGCTTGCTTTCTATATTCATGCCCACTTCAGATTCTCCTTTTATAGGAGCTTGTCCCACAATCACAATAACCTGCCTCTACTGCAAACAACATCAGGCATCCTGGATTACATGATGTACTTTTGTCTTTCTCGTTATTTATGTGTGATCCTTGCCTTCCTAACTAATGTTAGGCTTCCTAGACTTTGGGGCGTTCTCATAATCTGCATTTCAGTACCTAGGAAAATGTTGAGCCCAGAGAAGCATCAAATTTAAGAGTCTTAAGGGACCTAAAATCACCTTATAAAATCTATCCTGTTATATATGAAGAAACTCTTACTCAGAAATATTAAGAGTTCCTACTCAAGATTACATTGTTAGAGAAAGAATGAGGGTGAAAACCTTGGAATTTATTCAGTCAAGCATTTTTCGAGAGCCTACTATGGACCAGGGCATTATTCTCAAAAGACAGAAAAATGATCAGGTGGAATTTCAGGCCAGATTGTGTTTCTAATAAGCTACTTATTTGACTGGAAAGATATGCAACTGGATTTTGCTGCAGAAACCACTAGTCCATTAAGCAAACTGGAGTCCCTGGGCCCTGCCGAGATGCACCTTGCTACAACAAAAGATGTAGGAGATATTGTACCTGAAAACTCCATCTCTTCCTTAATGATTGAGAAAAGACATGTGCTAGATGTACCCCAAAAGAAATGGATTCTGATTATTATATAAAAGTGGTGATGATCCAGCTCATGAAAAGTTCGAAACTGAGAAAAGCAGAGTCCATGGTGAATCTGAAAACACTCAAAGAAAATTCATTCTCTCTCTCTCTCCTGAAAGCAACAGTTGAACTAATTGCAAAGAACTTCAGGTCTTGCACTGAAATTAAATATTCATAGAACTCCATTTATGTGCTGCATTTAGAACTTAAGAGACTTGAAAAACCCTTCTGCATTCCCAGTAGTCAGCTAATCCATTAGAAATGTGATACCCACGCTAACCTACAGTAACAGGAGGCCAGCTGAGCCTGGAGCTCTTTCAAGAGCTGCAGGCGGAGGCTTGAGGATGCTAAGTCATCCCGGCGGCATCGCTCTGGCCCTTCTCCCTGGTGAGGTTTATCACTGGCAGCTGAGTAAAAGAGCCTCATGTGCTAGGGCGGGTAGCTGTGTGCGGGGTCGGGGGGGGTTAAGTTTCACTGTGACACAGACATTATTTTCTTATTTAGTAATGGCAACTGAAGCATACATGGCCTGGAGAGAAAAACACCTCGTCCTCTAGGAATTTAAATATTTCTTTAAGTTGGACTAGCTTGTAAATGTGTTTATATAGAGAGGACTGGATGTGGGGTAGACAGGTGGCTTCTTTCCCATATTTATTCACTTTGCCTTTCTTTCATTAGACTAGGGATTAGTAAATTAGTAGATTAGGCTGTGGGCCCTTTCCGGCTGCCACCTGGCTTTGTAATACTAATAAAAAAAGTTAATCAGAACACAACTATGTCTGTTTTCACACGGTCGAGTGTATCTGGAGTGGTTGCAACAGAGATGATGGTACAACCCAACCAGACAAAATATTTACTATTTGATCTTTTACAGAAAAAAATTGTGAAACTCTGATTTGGAAAAATACCAGTGTTATAAACAAAGTTAAAATCTGTACTTCAATTAACCCTCAAGGGACTTTACTGTACTTAACTATATTAATTAAACATCCATGCATACACACACACATCAGCTCAGTTCAGTCGCTCAGTTGTGTCTCTTTGCGACCCCATGGACTGCAGCACTCCAGGCCTCCCTGTCCAATATCAACTCCTAGAATTTACTCAACACAGGTCCACTGAGTCAGTGATGACATACAACCATCTCATCCTCTGCTGTCCCCTTCTCCTCCCGCCTTCAATCTTGCACAGCATCAGGGTTTTTTCAAATGAGTCAGTTCTTCACATCAGGTGGCCAAAGTATTGGATTTCAGCTTCAGCATCAGTCCTTCCAATGGACACCCAGGGCTGATCTCCTTCAGAATGGACAGGTTGTATCTCCCAGCTGTCCAAGGGACTCTCAAGAGTCTTCTCCAACACCATAGTTTAAAAGCATCAACTGTTCAGCGCTCAGCTTTCTTTGTAGTCCAACTTTCACATCCATACATGACCACTGGAAAAACCATAGCCTTGACTAGATGGACCTTTGTCGGTAATGTCTCTGCTTTGTAATATGCTATGTGGGTTGGTCATAACTTTTCCTCTAAAGAGTAAGCGTCTTTTAATTTCATGGCTGAGTCACCATCTTCAGTGATTTTGAAGCCCCCCAAAATACAGTCTGTCACTGTTTCCACTGTTTCCCCATCTATTTGCCATGAAGTGATGGGACCAGATGCCATGATCTTAGTTTTAAGAATGTTGAATTTTAAGCCAGCTTTTTCACTCTCCTCTTTTTAACCTTCATCAAGAGGCTCTTTAGTTCCTCTGTGCTTTTGGCCATAAAGGTGGTGTCATCTGCATACCTGAGGTTATTGATATTTCTCCTGGCAGTCTTATTTCCAGCTTGTGCTTCATTCATCCTGGCATTTCATATGATATACTCAGCATAGTAGCTAAATAAGCAGGGTGACAATATACAGCCTTGACGTACTCCTTTCCTGATTTGTAACCAGTCTGTTGTTCCATGTCCAGTTTTAACTGTTGCTTCTTGACCTCCACACAGGTTTCTCAAGAGGCAGGTGAGGTGGTCTGGCATTTCCATCTCTTTAAGAAATTTTCATAGTTTGTTGTGATCTACACAAAGGCTTTGGCATAGTCAATTAAGCAGAAAGGTGTTTTCTGGAAATCTCTTGCTTTTTGGGTGATCTAACAGATGTTGGCAATTTGATCACCAGTTCCTCTGTCTTTTCTAAAAGCAGCTTGAACATCTGGAAGTTTACAGTTCACATACTGTTGAAGCCTGGCTTGGAGAACTTCGAGCATTACTTTACTAGTGTGTGAGATGAGTGCAATTGTGGGGTAGTTTGAGCATTCTTTCTAAGGGATTCTTGCCCACAGTAGTAGATATAATGGTCATCTGAGTTAAATTCACCCATTCCAGTCTATTTTAGTTCACTGATTCCTAAAATGTCAATGTTCACTCTTGCCATTTCCTGTTTGACGACTTCCAATTTGCCTTGATTCATGGACTTAACATTCCAGGTTCCTATGCAGTATTACTCTTTATAGCATCAGAGTTTACTTCCATCACCAGTCACATCCACAACTGGGTGTTATTTTTGCTTTGGCTCCGTCTCTTCATTCTTTCTTGAGTTATTTCTCTACTGATCTCCAGCAGCATATTGGGCATCTACCGACCTGTGGATTTCATCATTCAGTGTCCAATCTTTTTACCTTTTCATACTGTTCATAGGATTCTCAAGGCAAGAATACTTAAGTGGTTTGCCATTCCCTTTTCCAATGGATCATATTTTGTCAGAACTTTCCACTATGACCTGCCCATCTTGAGTGGCCCTTGATGGCATTGCTCATGGTTTATGGCTCATTTATTGTAAAAGTAATTTAAAAAGTATATAACTCCCTTGCTAACACTATCGAGGGGGGCACTCTGCATCCCCCTTCAGATGTCTGTGTTAGAAGCTTTCTCTGCCCATTTTCTTACTTTAATAAAACTCTGCTATACAAAAGCTCTTGAGTGATTAAGCCTGGTCCCCAGTCCCAAAGTTAAATCTTCTTCTAAAATCATGAATCCGACACTGTTCACCATAAGCTATCATCTTGGGGCTCATCCAGGATCTTCAGGACAAGCTTTTAGCTTTTCAGCAGACATTACCAGGAGGTTAACTTCTGACCCAGCCTTTTAGTCAAACAAGCTACTGTTTGAGCCAGGAATCAAGATGCATCTGAGAATTAGGTGGGCTTGCTTCTGCTGACTCCAAAAGTTCTGAGTCTGCCGTTTGACCCTCAAGACACCTCCTTCCTGTCCTGGACTCATTCCTAGGCTGCATTCCACAATAGGTTTAATTGCTGAGTCTGCAGAGCACTCCCCTTCTCATCAACTGAAGACTTCCCATGGACAAGGGCAAAGGAGAAGCCCCAGCAAGACTGTAGGGGGCGGGGGCAAAATCAAATCCCATACCTGCCAGAGATGCTCCGAGGGCTCAAACAAACTGTGTGCACCAGGACCCAGAGACCCCACAGAGACCGAGACGGAACTGTGTTTGAGTGTCTCCTGAGGAGGTGCGGGCCAGCAGTGGCCTGTCAGAGGGGCAGGGGCTCTGGGTGCAGCAGATCTGGGTATGGCATGAGCCCTCTTGGAGGAGGTTGCCATCAACCCCACCATAGAGCTGCCAGAACTTACACGGGACTGGGGAAACAGACTCTTGGAGGGCACAAACAGAACCTTGTGCACCAGGACCCAGGAGAAGGGAGCAGTGGCCCCACAAGAGACGGACCCAGGGCTTGCCCATGAGTGTCCAGGAGTCTCCAGAAGACATGTGGCTCAGCAGTGGCCTGCCACAGCATTGGGGGAACTGAGGGGAGCAGTGTGTGCATGAAACCTTTTCAAGGAGGCCTCCGTTATCTTCATCACCTCCACCATAGTTTGGCCTCAGGTGAAATAACAAGGAGGGAACACAGCCTGGCCCATCAATAGAAAACTGGATTAAAGGTTTACTGAGCATGGCCCCCACCTGTCAGAACAAGACCCAGTTTCCCCCTCAGTCAGTCTCTCCCATCAGGAAGCTTCCATAAGCCTCTCATCCTTCTCCATCAGAAGGCAGACAGACTGAAAACCACAATCACAGCAACTAAGCAAGCTCATCACATGGACCACAGCCTTGTCTAACTCACACACATATACATACACTATTAGGAATGGGAAATTGTGATTCAAGACTTAAGGGAAGCCAGGAGAGTGAAACTTCTTACAATCTGTTTCATCTGAAAAGACACAGCAGCAGAAAGTGAGCGTCACAACAAAACCATCACTGAGTGACAGCTTCCATCCTGTCTTCTTGAATTTCCTGCCATTTGTCAGCATTTTTCGGAACTTACTGGTGAAAGTGAAGTGAAGTCGCTCAGTCGTGCCCGACTCTTTGCAACCCCGTGGACTGTAGCCCACCAGGCTCCTCCGTCCATGGGATTCTCCAGGCAAGAATACAGGAGTGGGTTGCCATTTCCTTCTCCAGGGGATCTTCCCGACCCAGGGTTCGAACCCAGGTCTCCCGCATTGCAGGCAGACGCTTTAACCTCTGAGCCACCAGGGAAGCCCTGAATTTCCTGGTAGCAACCACATTTAACTGTCATGGTTCCTCTCACCTGAGGAGGGTGGGGAGGAACAATTTGTGGTGACTAAAGAGCTGGCTTGGGTGAACTTTGTTACATAGCAGATGGGCTGGAAAGCTTCATGGAAACAATCCTTCACAAATTTTTGCTGTCTTCTGAATGCTTTATTATTTATTCAAAGTAAGTCTTCCATGGCACATAAGAAATACATGTGTTGCTTCATTTATTTACCTGACATGTTGTTAGCACCTGGAGTTGGAAACCAGCTAAGAGTACAGATTTTTAGGAAAACACCAGGTAAGGAGACCAGAAAGCTCAGGCCAGCATGGTGACTGGGTACATAATTCCGGGGTTTTTCAACTCAAATCTTGGAGGAAAAAAAGATTAGGTGGAAATAAATACACGGGGACACGGAGGCTCACTGTATGTATGGATCTTCTCTTCTATGGCAGATGAATGACTAATCAGGCAACCCAATAACATTCTTGCCAGGCAAGAAAAAACTGATCAAGGAAACAAAATGGTATTTGTTCTCTTTCTTCTCTGGAGAGCTAACTTCTTAGATAATCTGACAAAAGCCACCTTGATCATCTCCTGGGCAGTGGGAACGTGACTCTTTATAAACAGTAAACTTATTGAACCTGTCCCTGCTTTCCTTTAATCACAAACCAAAATTGTGCTTTCCATTGATCTTAAGATCACATATCACATTTCTAAACCTGACTCCATTTGACATTTATCCATTTTCTACTATATAACAGGATACTATGATTCCAAAGATGAATAAGATGTATACCCTACCCTTCATACATTAATAGTTTAGTGGAGGATAGAGATATCCCAATATATTGAATATATATTCAACAGATTATTCAATATGTTAAACATACATTTCTCAGATCATTTCAAAATAATTTAAGACCCGAGAACAGGTTAAAAAATTTATATTCCTGCCTTTAATGATGTTGCTCCCTAACCAGGAAACAGGTACACAAAATAAATGAACTAAAGATATGCATTAAAATAATGCTTTTAGTCATTATTTGTTCTCACCATGAACATTAGCAAGACCAAAAACTCTAAATGCAAAGAGGAATAAATATTCCCTGGTGCCTCCTGAACATGGCTTTCCAGAAAAATGGTTCCCTCTTGACACTGCATCCTAGATGACTTCATGGATTCAAAGTTCCTAAAGAGCAGGGACTCTAAGCTGGGGATCTTAGCACTTTCCACAGCATCCTTCTTAGTGTGAGGTGAACACAAGGAGATGCCGAAGGTCCCAGAGTGAACACAGGGCAAAATGTGGGGCTGCTTCTCAAGACCGTGCCTTTAATCTCTAATACAGGAGTGGGTTGCCATTTCCTTCTCCAGGGGATCTTCCCGACCCAGGGTTCGAACCCAGGTCTCCCGCATTGCAGGCAGACGCTTTAACCTCTGAGCCACCAGGGAAGCCCTGAATTTCCTGGTAGCAACCACATTTAACTGTCATGGTTCCTCTCACCTGAGGAGGGTGGGGAGGAACAATTTGTGGTGACTAAAGAGCTGGCTTGGGTGAACTTTGTTACATAGCAGATGGGCTGGAAAGCTTCATGGAAACAATCCTTCACAAATTTTTGCTGTCTTCTGAATGCTTTATTATTTATTCAAAGTAAGTCTTCCATGGCACATAAGAAATACATGTGTTGCTTCATTTATTTACCTGACATGTTGTTAGCACCTGGAGTTGGAAACCAGCTAAGAGTACAGATTCTTAGGAAAACACCAGGTAAGGAGACCAGAAAGCTCAGGCCAGCATGGTGACTGGGTACATAATTCCGGGGTTTTTCAACTCAAATCTTGGAGGAAAAAAAGATTAGGTGGAAATAAATACACGGGGACACGGAGGCTCACTGTATGTATGGATCTTCTCTTCTATGGCAGATGAATGACTAATCAGGCAACCCAATAACATTCTTGCCAGGCAAGAAAAAACTGATCAAGGAAACAAAATGGTATTTGTTCTCTTTCTTCTCTGGAGAGCTAACTTCTTAGATAATCTGACAAAAGCCACCTTGATCATCTCCTGGGCAGTGGGAACGTGACTCTTTATAAACAGTAAACTTATTGAACCTGTCCCTGCTTTCCTTTAATCACAAACCAAAATTGTGCTTTCCATTGATCTTAAGATCACATATCACATTTCTAAACCTGACTCCATTTGACATTTATCCATTTTCTACTATATAACAGGATACTATGATTCCAAAGATGAATAAGATGTATACCCTACCCTTCATACATTAATAGTTTAGTGGAGGATAGAGATATCCCAATATATTGAATATATATTCAACAGATTATTCAATATGTTAAACATACATTTCTCAGATCATTTCAAAATAATTTAAGACCCGAGAACAGGTTAAAAAATTTATATTCCTGCCTTTAATGATGTTGCTCCCTAACCAGGAAACAGGTACACAAAATAAATGAACTAAAGATATGCATTAAAATAATGCTTTTAGTCATTATTTGTTCTCACCATGAACATTAGCAAGACCAAAAACTCTAAATGCAAAGAGGAATAAATATTCCCTGGTGCCTCCTGAACATGGCTTTCCAGAAAAATGGTTCCCTCTTGACACTGCATCCTAGATGACTTCATGGATTCAAAGTTCCTAAAGAGCAGGGACTCTAAGCTGGGGATCTTAGCACTTTCCACAGCATCCTTCTTAGTGTGAGGTGAACACAAGGAGATGCCGAAGGTCCCAGAGTGAACACAGGGCAAAATGTGGGGCTGCTTCTCAAGACCGTGCCTTTAATCTCTACCACACTTAGGGCCAGTCCTGATGATTCAGGACAGACCTCCAATTTCAGAGGGCGGGCGACCCAGGCATCTGACAGCTCCTACCCCTAGAGCTGCTATGCTTGGTTTTGCTCAGCTTCCTCTGTAAGAGGAAGAATGGTCTGTGCGCTGCTACCACCCAGCCCTGCAGGAAACCAAGAGTTTCTCACTACAGATCATTCCAGTGCCTCATACTGTCCACCGCAGTGGATTTGATTTATCTTTGGTCTTTTTATTTATTTACTTCTTTATTTAGCTTTTAACCAACTTTATTGAGATATAAGTCACATACAGACGTGTGTAAGTTTAAGGTGTGCAGCATGATGGCTGAACTGGCATGTGCCAAGAAATGATTATCCCAGGAGTTGTTTTATTTCTTGAAGAATGTTGAATTTTAATTTATTTATTTGGCTGCACTAGGTCTTAGCTGCTGCATACAAACTCTAAGTGGCACCAGTGTGGGATCCAGTTCTCTGACCAGGGATCAAACGTGAGCCCCATGCATTAGAAGGACAGATTCTTAGCTGCTGGTCCACCAGGGACGTCCTATTACACAAATTTATGAATGTTCATACAACATTAAGGAGATAGAAAAAAAATGTTGTCCTCGTGATGAGAACTTGGGTTTTACTGTCACAACATTCATATATAACATACAGTAGTGTTAACTGTATTTGTCATGTTGTAGTTTACATTTGTAGGACAGCTGAACGTTTATAAGTTTTCAGAGCCTTCATCCAAGTCCCCCTCCCCACTCCCTGGCTTAATAACCACAGATCTGATCTCTTTCCCTATGAGGGTTTTGTGGTTATTGTTATTGAAGTATAACCAACCTAAAACTCTACATTAGTTCCTAGTACACAACAGTGATTTGATATTTTTACACATCTCAAATGATCACCAGGATAAGCCTAGTTACCATCTGTCACCATACAAAGTAATTACATATTTATTGATGATATACCCCAGACTGTACACTTCATACCCACAATAATTTATTTTATAACTGGAAGTTTATACCTCTCAATTTTCTTCAGTGGTTTCTCTCCTTCCTGCCCTAATCCCCTCCCCTCTGGCAACCATCCCTTTGTTCTCTGAAGCTCTGACTCCATTTCTGGTTCGTTACGTTTGTTCATTTGTTCTGTTCTGATTTTTAGATTCCACATTTAAGTGAAATCATACAGTGTTTGTTTTTCCCTGACTTATTTCACTAATATTCCCAAGCCCATTCATGTTGTCACAAGTGACAAGTTTTCGTTCTTTTTTTTGTGGCTGAGTAATATTCCATTTAATACCACATTTTCTTTATCCACTCATCTATTATAACTTTGTATGGTGACAGATGGTAATGAGATTTATTGTGGTAATCATTGTGTAATGTATACAGCTACTGAATCAGTATATTGCATGTCTGAAGCTAACATAATCTTTAAGTCAATTATACTTCAATGAAAAAGCAACCATAATAAAAACTCAGAGTTCTCTTTTATTATGTTGTTTTAATAAAATAGGTACAAAGGATTGTACTATAAGATACACTTCCATCTTTTACTATTTTTAGTAACTCCTTAGCTTTTTTCTCTCCCTTTCTTCCGCCCTCTCTATCTTATTGTATGTGCACAGGTACTTTTTTTTTTTTTAAGAAATAAATGGTTGGGACTTCCCTAGTGGTCCAGTGGTTAAGAATCTGCCTTGCAATGCAAAAGACACAGGTGGACTTCCCTAGTGGTCCAGTGGTTAAGAATCTGCCTTGCAATGCAAAAGACACAGGTTCGATCCCTGGTCAGGTAACTAAGCTCTCACAAGTGGCAGAGAATGTAAGCCTGCGTGCCACAACTAAAGAGTCCGTATGCCACCACCAAAATCCCCATGAGGCAACAAAGACCCCTCGTGCTACAGCTAAGACCTGACAGAGCCAAAGAAAGAAACAAAAAAAGATCAGTGCTTGCCCTCAGAATTACCACTCCTTAGTGTTCTTATCTGAATAGTTAAGAGATAATATTGAAAGGAGAAGAGTAAAAGAATGCAACGTATAAACAAAGCTGATTTAAACACTATGTCAGTTCTTACCAGTATAACAGGAATTTGATAAACCTTTAAAAATATACCACGGAGTACCTTCAGGTCACATATATGATTTTTCCAAGTTCATGAATTCACAGCATTAATTTTATAACTTGTTGCCAGTGAACATTAAGATTTATTTTTAATCATCTGAATCCCTTTCAGTAGAAATGAAGATAAAGAAATAAGAATCCTGGGGTGAAAAGTTCAGGGTGGAAAGTATCTTATTTGTCACTGCTCTTAGTATTCTTAGAGACTGACTTTATTTAACCTGACCAAGAATTAGCTTTGTGAAAAAAGTGAAATATATTTGCTTTTCGCACCCAAATATTCACTCATAAAGCTCACAGGTTGAAACAAATTAATTAAACAAAGGCACCGCTCAAAAACATTCGTCACATTTCATCCCATTGTTCTTATATATCTAAAATTCTAAAAGATAGTATACTATAATTCAAATACTATTTTAGAATTTATAACACGTAAACTGTTCTGATTTCAAGCTCTGCCTCAGCCAACAATAGAAACTGAAGCCTTATTGGCAGTTCAGATATTAAAAGAATGAAATAACTCTCTAGGAAATATTAATTTATTTTAAAAGAATGTAGTAATATTATCAGGTTGGTTATAGCTGCTGCTGCTGCTGCTAAGTCGCTTCAGTCGTGTCCGACTCTGTGCGACCCCATAGACGGCAGCACATCAGGCTCCCCCGTTTCATGCCATATTTTGAAGTTCATTTCCAGATAACTGAGTTGGAACAGAAAGTCAAGGAACGCAANATTATCAGGTTGGTTATAGCTGCTGCTGCTGCTGCTAAGTCGCTTCAGTCGTGTCCGACTCTGTGCGACCCCATAGACGGCAGCACATCAGGCTCCCCCGTTTCATGCCATATTTTGAAGTTCATTTCCAGATAACTGAGTTGGAACAGAAAGTCAAGGAACGCAAAAGCAACTAACACAGAGACCCAACAGCAGCCAGCCAGCCCAGGGGTCCTCTCCCAGGGGGCGTCTGGCAGTGTCTGAGGCATGTGTGAGAGCCACTGCGGAGGGGGCTGCTGCTGGCAGTCAGCAGAGAGAGGCCAGGGATGCTGCCGGACATCCTGCCATGCACAGGGTGGGCCCACCGCCCAGACCTGCCTGCCCGAACAGGTGAACAGAGCCCAGGCTAAGGACTTCTGTGCCTCCCCGGGGGTCCACAGCCTTTTAGGACCTGCCACACACTATCTTTTCAAAACATGCTTCTTGCCATGTGACATATATTCTTCCTACAAATGAAAGTCAACAAAAGTTGATTTTCTTTGTACTATTTTTGCAACACTCCTTAACAGGACCGGAGACTCCACCTGGTATTGCCTAACTGGGACTTGACTCCTGATCCTTGCACAGAGCTGACCCAGTTAAAAGCAGGCATTTTGGCACTTCTCAAAAATAAGGATGGATGGTATTTTATTTCCCATTTCATTGCCAATTCCTCAAAAGCCTTTTTAAAAAGTTTAGAAAATAGACGCTTATAATCACTTAAATCAGAAAAAAAAAAAAAATAGTTTTTCATCTCGAAGGAGGGAAAGAACATTTTATAAAGGTGAGAGTTTCTTTAACTTTTGATTTTATCTTCCTGGGGAATTTTCCACATTGAAAATTCTGGGGTGAAGCAATGTATTAGGTTAACAAAGTGCTGCTTAATTTTAGCCTCATAAAGCAGAGAGCACAGCAAAGGGCCAAGAACATGTTCTAATGTCAGGACTCCGGCAGGACCGCTCTGAGCCTGGGAACGTGAATGTGCCCCATGAATCTCCAATGCCAGACCAATGTCTCACAGAGTCTCCTAAACCACGCTCACTACTTTTAAATATAACCCTTTATTTGGTTGCATTTTATGGGACTGGCATTCCATAGACTATATTTGGAAAGTGTGGAATGGTAAACTTGGCTCCATCCCAAGGAATCTCTCTGCATATAGAATAAACTCAGTGGCCTTAGCTAGCTTATCTGATGGTTTTATTAGCTAGCTTGTCTCTCATTTAATTGAACCAAGTCAAGACTTAGAAATGAAGTTCATTAGCCTGTCCTAATGGATACAGATTTGATTGTTCTCTCTTTAAGAGCCTAAAGCCTTCCAGAATATCTGGTCACATTCTATAGAATACAAAGCACCCTAGGCATCTCTGAACCGGTAGATTTTCTGTTTTCTTCCTTATTTAAAGAAACACTGCCCATGTATTGCTCAATATATATTTAAAGCAATGAAACCACAGAAAGAACAGGGATGCACGTTATCATTGCTTTCAAAATGGTGTTGCTCACTTGTTCAGTCGCGCTGTGGGGAGGGAGGGATGCTGCAAACAAATAACACTGTCATGTGCATGCAGTGTCTCAGCCCCGCTGGACCTGCCCCTGCTTGTGGCGCACAAACAGCTCAGGCTCTACGTTGCTCCGCCGGGAAGCTAAATAGTGTTGAAAGCAGAGACATCACTCTGCCTAAAAGATCTGTATAGTCAAGGCTATGGTCTTCCCAGTATGGTTGTGAGAGGTGGACCGTAAAGAAGGCAGAGTGTCAAAGAACCAATGCCTTCAAACTGTGGTGCTGGAGAAGACTTCTGAGAGGTCCCTGGATAGCCATGAGATCAACCAGTCAACCTTAAGGGAAATCAACCCTGAATACTCATTGAAAGGATAAATGCTGAAGCTGAAGTTCCAGTATTTTGGTCACCTGATGTGAACACCCGACTCACTAGGAAAGTTCCTGATGCTGGGAAAGATTGAAGGCAGAAGAAGAAGACATCAGAGAATGAGATGGCTGGATGTCAACAACAGTGTAATGAACACGAACTTTGGCAAAATTCGGGCGACAGTGAGGGACAGGGAGACCTGGCATCCTGCAGTCCATGGGGTTGCAGAGTCAGACATGACTGGACAACTGAACAACAACATGCTCTTAAAATAACATTTCATCTTGAGATTTAAATAAATTAAATATGCAAGATAAGAGGTTGTTGCTGTTTACATAGCAACTATACTACAATATTTAGTTGTTTATAGAAAAAAAAAAAAAAAAAAGTTTTTCATCTCGAAGGAGGGAAAGAACATTTTATAAAGGTGAGAGTTTCTTTAACTTTTGATTTTATCTTCCTGGGGAATTTTCCACATTGAAAATTCTGGGGTGAAGCAATGTATTAGGTTAACAAAGTGCTGCTTAATTTTAGCCTCATAAAGCAGAGAGCACAGCAAAGGGCCAAGAACATGTTCTAATGTCAGGACTCCGGCAGGACCGCTCTGAGCCTGGGAACGTGAATGTGCCCCATGAATCTCCAATGCCAGACCAATGTCTCACAGAGTCTCCTAAACCACGCTCACTACTTTTAAATATAACCCTTTATTTGGTTGCATTTTATGGGACTGGCATTCCATAGACTATATTTGGAAAGTGTGGAATGGTAAACTTGGCTCCATCCCAAGGAATCTCTCTGCATATAGAATAAACTCAGTGGCCTTAGCTAGCTTATCTGATGGTTTTATTAGCTAGCTTGTCTCTCATTTAATTGAACCAAGTCAAGACTTAGAAATGAAGTTCATTAGCCTGTCCTAATGGATACAGATTTGATTGTTCTCTCTTTAAGAGCCTAAAGCCTTCCAGAATATCTGGTCACATTCTATAGAATACAAAGCACCCTAGGCATCTCTGAACCGGTAGATTTTCTGTTTTCTTCCTTATTTAAAGAAACACTGCCCATGTATTGCTCAATATATATTTAAAGCAATGAAACCACAGAAAGAACAGGGATGCACGTTATCATTGCTTTCAAAATGGTGTTGCTCACTTGTTCAGTCGCGCTGTGGGGAGGGAGGGATGCTGCAAACAAATAACACTGTCATGTGCATGCAGTGTCTCAGCCCCGCTGGACCTGCCCCTGCTTGTGGCGCACAAACAGCTCAGGCTCTACGTTGCTCCGCCGGGAAGCTAAATAGTGTTGAAAGCAGAGACATCACTCTGCCTAAAAGATCTGTATAGTCAAGGCTATGGTCTTCCCAGTATGGTTGTGAGAGGTGGACCGTAAAGAAGGCAGAGTGTCAAAGAACCAATGCCTTCAAACTGTGGTGCTGGAGAAGACTTCTGAGAGGTCCCTGGATAGCCATGAGATCAACCAGTCAACCTTAAGGGAAATCAACCCTGAATACTCATTGAAAGGATAAATGCTGAAGCTGAAGTTCCAGTATTTTGGTCACCTGATGTGAACACCCGACTCACTAGGAAAGTTCCTGATGCTGGGAAAGATTGAAGGCAGAAGAAGAAGACATCAGAGAATGAGATGGCTGGATGTCAACAACAGTGTAATGAACACGAACTTTGGCAAAATTCGGGCGACAGTGAGGGACAGGGAGACCTGGCATCCTGCAGTCCATGGGGTTGCAGAGTCAGACATGACTGGACGACTGAACAACAACATGCTCTTAAAATAACATTTCATCTTGAGATTTAAATAAATTAAATATGCAAGATAAGAGGTTGTTGCTGTTTACATAGCAACTATACTACAATATTTAGTTGTTTATAGACTCCACCTGCTCACTATTTAGTTAAAATAAAGGATCAACTTTCTTCTTAAAAAAAAAAAAATGGTGTTGCTTTTCTAAGTTGAAATGACCAGGGTTGTCTGTGTAAATATCTACATACATAGAGACGTACAAATATAGGTCCAATACTGATGCAGATTTGCAGGGCTCAAAAACCAGTTTTCGTTGACTGGGATGGACTTTGTATCCTATATCATATTGAGTAAATCATGAATATTTCTGAGTGTGTTGTCCTTCACTTACTCTACAACATCATTTATCCACATCCAAAGGATACAAGCTATAGGGCCCGTTTTCAGTTGCAGGGAAGGATTTATTTTGATTTGTCAGTATTCTCTTTCCTGGATCTTCTTATGAAGAATAAGTGTTTGCAGGGCTGCTGTTCACATTTCAGTGTTACGTCTACTGCTGTCAGAGTAGCCAGTCCACGGTAAATTTTAAACAACAACCTCATTTTCTTTAACACAAGATTTTTACTGACTGAGTGAATCAGTCACATAGAGGGATATAACTTCATTATACTGAATGGCATCGGTTTTTACAAAGTATATGTGGGTACCCTAATATGGGTACATATTTAGAAACTAAAATGTGCCCACAAATCTGAGGCAATACCAATGAAAAAGCAGAGAAGCAACATAATCGAATGATGTTCAATTTAACATTTTTGTTGGTGTTCAAAATATAAAAGTAATGGTACTTCCCTGGTGGTCCAGTGGCAAGATTCTACACTCTCAGTTCAGGGGGCCAGAGTTTGAACCCTGCTCAGGGAACTAGATCCCACATGCTGTGACTAAGCGTTCACATGCCTCAACCAAAGAGCTAGCATGCTGCAAAAAAAAAAAAAAAAAAAAAAAAAGATGCTGCATAATAAATAAATATATTTTTAAGTATTTGCTGCTGCTGCTGCTGCTAAGTCGCTTCAGTCGTGCCCGACTCTGTGCGACCCCATAGACGGCAGCCCACCAGGCTCCCCCGTCCCTGGGACTCTCCAGGCAAGAACACTGGAGTGGGTTGCCGTTTCCTTCTCCAATGGGGACAAACAGACGATTCTTTCAAAGAGCTCACTTCATTTAGTTTTCCTCTTTACTAATTATACAATTATCTCCGTTTTGAGTGGACTGTCTCTTTCTTTCTCCCCAGTGCTCTTTCACGTCACTCACTCATTCACTCCATCACTGTTGCTTGAAACCCCGCCAGGCATTCTCCTAGGAGGAGTGTGCGTGCGTGCTTAGTCACTTCAGCCGTGCCTGACTCTTTGAGACCTCATGGCCTGTGGCCCGCCAGGCTCCTCTGTCCATGGGATTCTCCAGGCAAGAACACTGGAGTGGGGTGCCATTTCCTCCTCCAGGGGATCTTCTGACCCAGGGATCAAATCCACGTTTTTTGTCTCCTGCATCGGCAGGCCCGTTCTTTACCNCAGCCGTGCCTGACTCTTTGAGACCTCATGGCCTGTGGCCCGCCAGGCTCCTCTGTCCATGGGATTCTCCAGGCAAGAACACTGGAGTGGGGTGCCATTTCCTCCTCCAGGGGATCTTCTGACCCAGGGATCAAATCCACGTTTTTTGTCTCCTGCATCGGCAGGCCCGTTCTTTACCGCCAGTGCTACTTGGAAAACCAGGCCAGAAAAGACATTAGAAAAGAGTGGCATCAGGTCTGACTCATGAGATTATGGGTACCTCTCCGGTGGTCCAGTGGTTACGGACTCTGCGCTCCCGATAGAGGGGACCTGGGTTTCACCCCTAGTTAGGGGACTGGATCCCACATGCTACAACAATGACCCAGCACAGCGAAATAAAAATAAATAAAAATTAATTTAAAAAATGAGGGCTTACAGAAGTAAATATAAACGAGAGGAGCCTAAAAAAGCAACTCTTGGAAAGAAGCTATGCTTAAACTGAACGTTTTCAGTACTTCATTAAAACCACCCTTTTCATATATTTCAGAGGTCAACAAACTATGTATTGCTCATGGATCAAAATCCAGTCAATTTTCTTTTTTTGGACTGCTCACAGGCTAAGAATGTCTCTTCACTTTTTTCAAGAGGTTGGGAAAAAATAAAGACAATAATAATACTTTGTGATGTGAAAATTATACGAATTCCAGCTTCACAGTATTCAATAGAGTTTCATTGGAACATGTGCGCCCCCATTAGTTGATATAACGTCTATGGCTACTTCGGTGTTATAACAGAACTGAATCATAGTGGAGACTTTATAGCCCACAAAACCCAACACATTTACTCTCTGGCCCTTTAAAGAAAAGGCTTATGAACTCCAGACATCATTGGTCTGAGAAAAACATTAGGTGCTGATGCTGCAATTTCAAATTCTGTTCTATTAAAAATAATCAGAACTTCCCTACCGGTTCAATCGATAGGAATCTGCCTGCCAATGCAGGGGACATGGGTTTGACCCTTGGTCCAGAAAGATTTCACATGCCATGGGGCAACTAAGCCCACGAGCCATGCTACTGAGCGAGTCTGGGCTCTGCAACCAGAGAAGAGCCTGCAGCGAGAAGCCCACGCACCACAGTGAAAGTAGCCACTGCCTGCCACTGCTAGAGCACGCCTGCGCACAGCAACAGAGACACAGTGCAGCCAAAAGATAAGTCAGTTTAAAAAACCTAAAACAATGTAGAAAAGTCAATAAAAGAGTTATCTATTTATCTCCTAAATATTAATATATAAGGGATTCCCTGGCGGCTCAGTAGTAAAGAATTCATCTGCCAAACAGGAGACGTGGGTTCGATCCCTGAGTCGGGAAGATCCCCTGGAGAAGGAAATGGCAGCCCACGCCAGTGTTCTTGCCTGGGAAATTCCATGGACAGGGAAGCCTGGTGGGCTACAGTCCATGAGGTCGCAGAAGAGTCAGGCAGGACTTAGCAACTAAACAACAGCAACAAATTAACACATAAAGTAGGCTGGAAAAAACAGATGTTCTATCTAAATCCATACGTAAGTATGTGAAGAAAGAATAAAGGACTCAGAGTAGCCCATCATTTTGTAGTGATTCTAGGATCTAAGAATAAAAATCCATCTACCCATTCAAGTCAGCAATTCCTTGATCCTACTAAAATACTAAGTCTGGTTTAAATAAAGAGTTCAGAAAGAATTAAGAGAGAAATAAGGAAGTATAGAAGGCTAGTAATTACAGTAGAAGGACAAAGATGAAAGAAATCAGAATAATTTCGTGGGGAGACAAGTGATTTACTACTAGACTTTCAAGGCAATGATCTTGAGCTATAGTTGAAGGTGCTGAGCTTTCTCATGAGGGAGGTTTCTGATAAGGTGTGTTGTTAATCATGAAACTGTGTCATCTAGAAAGACAATTGGTTCTTCCAGCCTGGAAGCTCTGAAAACACAAAGCTGACAGTCATTCATGCTATCTTTTAGAGATACTGGTTTATGTACATAAAAACTGGTTTATGTACATAGGTGGTTTAGAATGACCTCTTAGGATACTTGTCTGAGTATTCTAAAACTATTTCTTCAAATCTAAAAACGTTAATACTTTTCTTTTTCATTTATTTATTTTTATTTACAAATTTATTATTATTGTTGTTATTGGCCATTTCAACCACATGTGGGATCTCAGTTCCCTGACCTGGGAGCAAATCCAAGCCCCCTGCATTGGAAACTCAGAAGCTTTACCACTGGACTACCAGAGAAATCCCTAAAAATGTTAATAATTTTCAACAGCAGTTGGGAGAAAGCAGTGAGATGTGGTAAGCACATACATACAGATTACCGTGTCTGCTCGCTGCCCCTATAGAATAGGGGTGGGTAGAGTAAAAGTCTCCTTATGTGTCTTTGCTGCATGAGCTCAAAACAACTCAGATCAAGATTCTTCTTGCCAAAAGCAAAGCTTTCCAAGCGGTACTGATATGTTTGGCCTTGATTTATACTGATCAACAAGCATATGTCTGTAGGGATTAAATTAATTAGAGGAGATTTGCTGGATAATGTTCAAAGACAATAAAATTCCTCAAGGTTTACAGGCCATACAAGTTGGAGCACAAAATGGTACACCTTGGGGGAGGATTAAGAGGAGCTAATTTTGGACCCAAAGGACTGTCATTTTCTATCTTTATGCAAAAGGGAGACTCTGCTTCAACACGTTTCCAATTGGAGAACTAGGTTAATTACTATAGAGTTACATGTGTTGGGAAATAGGTCCTGAAAAGATAAACTTAGGGAAAAAAGGATTACGTGAGGAAGCATGAAGTGTAAAAGGCAAGTAGCCTCTTTCCAAAGCTTTATTCAAGTGTCCAAAGGAAAGGGAAAAGATATTGGCTGTTAGTTTCCATTTTGTGTGTTCTAAAATCAGGATAAGAGAATGGTTTGCCTTAAATAAGCCATAGGACAAACTGACAGATGAAGAGGACTGTTAAATTTTGAATAAATCACCTTTAAAACTGCAGACTCTTTTAAAGTAGGATTATTTCCTAAGAAACAAATGAATCTATCTGCAAAACAAAAACAGACCCACAGACATAAGAGAACAGACTTACTGTTCTGTCAAGGGGAGTTGGTGCGAGAGCAATAGTCTGGGAGTTTGGGTCAAGTAAATACAAACTGTTGCACGTAGAATGGATAAACAAGGTCCTACTGCATAGCACAAGGAAACAGATTCAGTGTCATGTGATAAACTATAATGGAAAAGAATATGAAAAAGAATGCATATATACATATATATAACATATATATAATAAACTCAATCACTGTTGTACAGCATGATTTAATACATTGTAGATCAAACAATACTTCAATAAAGTAAAAATAAAATAGGATTGTGTTTTCTCGGAGCATGTGTGAATGGGAGGCTCTGTGGGAGTATAGTGCTTCCACAAGGCAAGAGAAAGAGGTAGAGAGTGTGACAGATTTCTTCCAGTCCCAAACAACCTGCGGAACAAGTCCCAGACAACAAAGCTGGGGCAGGTGGCTGCCTGCCTCTATGACTCATGGATTGCTGAAAGGCTCCTGCGTGAAGATATCTCCTTCAAGCTTCTGACCCTCTATCATTAGGATCTGTATTTCTACCAAGTGCCAACGTGATGGTCCTACTGCTGGTATGAGGACCACACTATGCAAAGCACTAGTCTGAAGTCATCTATGTTTCATTCAACATCACTCAGAGGGGAGGACACGAAAGACCCAGCTCTCTGGCTAGCTCCTAGATTTACACCCAAACACAAACACTTTTACATTAGGATCAACTGGCACTTTCTATAGGATTCATATCTAATTCGTTATTGACTGTACAATCACATTCAGTCATAGCTCAGTCTACTAAAAAAAACATTTAAAGCAGCCAATTTGCCCAGGTCCTGGGAAACAAACTTATAGGAAGACAAATATTTATTTGGTTGATTAAGAACAAAAAGCTAAGATTCTATCTAGGTCCCCCAATACTTAGTGTCACAAATTCAATAAAAATGGAATAAAATAAAAAAGCTTTTTCAGATTACAGGTGGCATTTAGTCTTCCACAGGCAATGCAAAGGAAAGCAGAGAGGTAATGACACAATTAGGAAGCTTGGTTCAGAGACTTTAATCTCGGGAATGTGAAATGCAAGAAACTCATTAAGACCTTGAACCAAGTATTTATGCCAATATGTGACTTTCAAAGCCTATTTTCCCCAGGGTTCATATATACCCAACAACAAATATCCTTAAGTTTATACTATGCTAATAATGACTGACTTTTCAATGTTGTTGTTAAACCTATACAAAGGACCATATCTACGGCTGACTACTTTATCCAGTCAATATTCAAGGACTGGCTAAGAAGCATTTGTTGTTCTTCAGCTGCTAAGTCATGCCTGACTGTTTGCAACCCTGTGGACTGCAGCACGCTATCCTTCCCTATCTTCTGCTATCTCCCGGAGTTTGCTCAAATTTATGTCCAATGAGTTAGTGATACATCTAACCACCTCATCCTCTGCCGCCCCCATGCTCCTTTCACTTTCAGTCTTTCCCAGCATCAGGGTCTCTTCCAATGAGCTGGCTCTTGCATCAGGTGGCCAAAGTACTGGGAGTGTCAGGTTCAGCATCAGTCCTTCCAATGAATATTCAGGTTGATTTCCTTTAGGATTGATTGGTTTAATTTCCTTGAAGTCCAAGGGACTCTCAAGAGTCTTTTCCAGCACCACAGTTCAAAAGCATTAATTCTTTGGTGCTCAGCCTTCTTTATGGTTCGACTCTCACATCCATACATGACTACTGCAAAAAACCATAACTTTGACTACACAGATCCAGGTTGGCAAAGTGATATCTCTGCTTTTTAATATACTTTTTTATATAAGCATAACCTTATACCAAAGATACTTTCCAAAATATTTTGAGTTAATTGTGCATGCATAAGTTGAATCATTTTACATATAGTAAGGATCTTAGTCAAAGTAAACTAAAACAAATAATTTGATCAAGTTACATAATTTTAAGTTAAATTATTTAACTCTTTAGTTAGCACTGGTAAGTTTTAGGTTTGATGTCGCAAACGGCACGCAAGAAGCTGTGACACAACAACTTTATGCTCTTTGGTGAAGGGCAACCCTTACTTTCATGAAATTTGACCCCTTATTTTATATCTAACTTGAGTGAAAAAAGAATAAAAAAGAGACAGAGGAGATGAAAGAAATGGGCTGGAGAGAAGAGAGAAAAGTGGAAGAGAGAGAGAGAATACATCCTTTGTCTTTTAAAGGGAGGAGATTTTAAGCTCCACGCTTTGAGATTCCCCTGTGAAGCGTCAGCATAAATAACCACATAATAAAATGCTGAGAAGCTGGTGGATCCCAGCTGAAGTTCTGAAGCATGCACAGTATCTGCAGTGGCCTGTAGGTACAACCAACCAGTTCTCGTTCAATGGATTTCAGCCAGTGACATGAGAAGGGGAAATATTGGGATTTAAATGAATTGTTTCATCTTGATGTTTTCAAAGCACCTGACTTCAAGTTCTTGTAGATTTATCCATGTGAATACTTTGTGACCAAAATGCTCCAGAGCCCAGCTCATAAAACATATTTAAATGACTATACTTTCCAAAGGGAATTAAGAATTACCAAGAACTCTTAAAGAGCAGAGCTAGGTCTGACTTTCTCTAATTTTTATAACTGTATAGCACAGACACTTCAGATGCTTGCATACTCATAGAAGTTTAATAAATCTGCTGACTAGCTCTGAGAATATTTCACATACAGTGAAAACAGACTGGCAGATAGTAACACGTCCTGTTGTGAAATGCAGTTACTTTAGATCTCCATCTGTTCCCAGACATTAAAAGTCTGGGGGTTTTCTCAAAACCATCGCAAAAGATTTGCATGTTGTACCAACAGAATGCAAATAGTTTATAAGCATTGGACTAGATAACCATGTAAAAATAAATCCCTATCCTTATAACCAAAAAAAAAAGCAAAACAAAAAACAAACAAACAAACAAACAAAAAACAAATTAAAACAGTAAAATTGCTCCAACCCTCAACAAAATATCATCAGCCATTGATATCATGGGTCACTGTTTATCTTTCAGATCCACTGTTCATTTTATGAAAATAAAGTAATAAGCAAATAGCCAGTTTTCCCTGCAAGCATATTTTCAGAATTTTGCCCTTAAAAAGGGTAGATTCTTCTGTATTGTCTCAATAGACTCATTTCAATCACTTTCTTGTCATTTTCTGCAAGGGAACACTGCAAGGCAAATCTGAGTGATCTAACAACAGGCAAAGCTTCTTCCTTGATAATAAATATGTTAGTTTGGAGCAGGCTCGCAAGGAATCCAGGCAGTCTGATCTGGCCTTGTTCCAGCACTGAAGCCTCTAGTGTGAGAAAAAACCTTCAGCTGCCTCTCAGATGTGTTCTTCTATCTACCCCTGCTGTCTGCAGTGTGAAACAGGAGTGGTGGCCACGGAAGACCTGTCTTCTGAGTAAGGGTGTAAAACTCCTTTCTAAGCACAATGCATAGTCAACTGAGAACATCCTCCATTTACCAGGAGTTGATGTTTTGCAATTGTATGACATGTGTCAGGGAAAGTACTAGAGAATTAACACACTCAGAGGCCAGCATTTGTCAGAATTAATAGTCAAAATTATAGCATTAGCACACAACCTCGAGTTCTTCTTGAATTTACATCTAGCTCCTGGGGAATTTTGGTATGTGAGCCTGGCCCTTGACTAAGAATCTTTTTTGTATAACCTGCATGATCACAGCTGAGCCAAAAGGAGGAAATAATGAAGCTTCTGCCATGACACCCTAATAGTATTCTGGAAATAGCAGGAAGTCAGTTAGCGGTTGGTGAGAGGGGATAAGCACACACCTTATTCCAATGCCCAAAGAGCGAGTGGCATTCAGGACAGAACTTATGATAGTTTTGCTTGAGCAGTTTCTGAAGAATGACTCAAATGTCACAAAAAGCTGATGAGGTTGAAAAGGAGACACAGTTCCCCGGGTACTAGGAGTACAAAGATTGAGTGCTGCGAAGGCCCTGAGTCAGCAAGTGGGCTAAAGAAGCGAAGTCACATGGCTGCATGTGGATCCAGCCCTGAATCGAGCAGCAGTGCAAGAAACAAGCAGCTCAGCGATTTCCCTGGTGGTCCAGTGGCTACTTCTCCATGCTTCCAAGACAAGGGGTCCAGGTTCGACCCCTGGTCAGGGAATTAGATTCCACATGTTGCAACAAAGAGTTTGCATGCCACAACTAAGGATTCTGCTGCATGCCACGGCGAGCATAGAAGATCCCACACGCTGCAACTTAGTGCAGCCAAATAAATAAAATACTTTCAAAAAAAAAGAAATATGTGGCCCACATGAGGGTCACGTAGCCAATGAGAAAGAAAACAACTAAGACGAACAGGGATCACACCAGAAGGGGGAGAAACCAGGGCCACTTAGGAACTGAGACTACGATTGATGCTAAAGTCAAAACAAGGCACGAAACAAGGAAACTATTAAGCTAGAAACAAGGGAGGGTACCCATAAATTAAACGCTCAAACACTCATCACAAACTCAGACGACTGCAGAGCCAGGCTGATAACATGGAAAGGGAAATCTGGTGGTGGAGAGTAAGACTCAAGGGAGTGGGGAGGGGACACCCTGGTCAGCCCTAGAGAAAGAGGTGGCTGCTGTTACACGCTGACTGCTGAGTTGACCTACCAAGCTGTGTCTCAAGACGGTAAGTGTCTCACTTACCTTCACTGAGGTAAGTGAAGAAGCTAGGAAGACCAGAGGTCAGAAAGAGATCTGGTGGACTGGAGTTACCTGCTTGCAGATCAAGCCAAGGGAAACTACAGCACATCAGATCATTTATTTATCAAGCAAAAGTGCAGCTATAGAAAACAAGGCATTTACAACAAAATACACACTTGCCTATATTTGATGTGGCCTCTAATTTATGCTCTATCAATTTATTGAGTTTGACTTAAGAACTTTAAACTCAGGAATAGGAGCTTTGAAGATGAACCATGTAGCATTATAAAATACGTGCTGACTCAGAAGGGTGAACGGTTGCTGGAGCACTGGGGAACGTAAATGGTGACAAGTGGAGTGGGGAGCAGGCAGGAAAAGGGTTAACAACAGTTTGGGTGAAGGTCAGCTTACAGGTAAAATACGATGTCTACGTCACAAAACTAGAAGATACAACAGGGTGTCATGAAACAGAATGGGCAGCAAGCAGGGCTGAGTGTGAATGTCCACAGAATAACTAGTACACAGAGGGTGTCCTGGGCTCCTGCAGGGCTCTGATGATCAGAGGCCACGCTTGGAATACCCTGACCCTGCCAACCTGTGAATGGCTGCATGAAGGAAGAAATTAACTATGTTCTCCCCAAGGCTGGCCAAGCCAAGAGATATTTTGCAAGACTTGATGGCCTTTATACTTTACTTCCTGATCACCCCCTACTCTTTATTTTATAAAAGAAACTGGCATCCAGACCTCAATTAACATGGTACTCTAGGACTCTAGTTTGCCATCTTCTCTGACGCCTAGCATTCCAAATAAAGTTGCTTCTCCTTGTCTCAACACCTCATCTCCTGGATTGTTGCATGGTAAGCAGACCAAGAAAATGCAAGAGAAGACTGTACATGGATATCACCAAATGCCAATGCCAAAATCAGATTGATTATATTCTTTGCAGCCAAAGATGGAGACGCTCTATACAGTCAGCAAAAATAAGACCAGGAGTTGACTGTGGCTCAGATCATGAACTCTTTACTGCAAAATTCAGACTTAAATAGAAGAAAGTAGGGAAAACCACTAGACCATTAAGTATGACCTAAATCAATCCCTAAGCATCATACAGTGGAAGTGAGAAATAGATTCAAGAGATTAGATCTGATAGACAGAGTGCCTGAAGAACTATGGATGAGATTTGTGACACTGTACAGGAGCCAGGGATCAAGACCATCCCCAAGAAAAAGAAATTCAAAAAGGCAAAATGGCTGTCTGGGGAGGCCTTACAAATGCCTGTGAAAAGAAGAGAAGCAAAAGGCAAAGGAGAAAAGGAAAGATATACCCATTTCAATGCAGAGTGCCAAAGAATAGCAAGGAGAGATAAGAAAGCCTTCTTCAGTGATCAGTGCAAAGAAAAAGAGGAAAACAACAGAATGGGAAAGACTAGAGATCTCTTCAAGAAAATTAGAGATACCAAGGGAACATCTCATGCAAAGATGGGCACAAGAAAGGACAGAAATGTTATGGAAAAACAGAAGCAGAAGATATTAAGAAGAGGTGGCAAGAATACACAGAAGAACTGTACAAAAAAGATCTCATGACCCAGATAATCACGATAGTGTGATCATTAATCTAGAGTCAGATATCCTGGAATGTGAAGTCAAACGGGCCTTAGGAAGCATCACTACAAACAAAGCTAGTGGAGGTGATGGAATTCCAGTGGAGCTATTTCAAATCCTAAAAGATGATGCTGTGAAAGTGCTGCACTCAATATGCCAGCAAATTTGGAAAAATCAGCAGTGGCTACAGGACTGGAGCAAGTCAGTTTTCATTCCAATCCTAAAGAAAGGCAATGCCAAAGAATGCTCAAACTACCGCACAATTGCCCTCATTTCATATGCTAGCTGAGTAATGCTCAAAATTCTCCAAGCCAGGCTTCAACAGTAAGTGAACCATGAACTTCCAGGTGTTCAAGATGGATTTAGAAAAGGCAGGGGAAACAGAGATCAAATTGTGAATATCTGCAGGATCATTGAAAAAAGCAAGAGAGTTCCAGAAAAGTATCTGCTGCTGCTGCTAAGTCACTTCANGGTTGCAAAGAGTCAGACACGACTGAGCAACTGAACTGAACTGAACTGAACTGAATGGACTAGTGGTTTTCCATACTTTCTTCAATTTAAGTCTGAATTTGCAGTAAGGAATTCATGATCTGAGCCACAATCAGCTCCCATTCTTGTTTTTGCTTACTATATAGAGCTTCTCCATCTTTGGCTGCAAAGAATATAATCAATTAGATTTCAGTATTGACCATCTAGTGATGTTCATGTGTAAAGTCATCTCTTGTGTTTTTGGAAAGAGGAAAGAGGGTGTTTGCTGTGACCAGTATTTTCTTTTGTCAAAACTCTGTTAGCCTTCCCCCTGCTTCATCTTGTACTACAAGGCCAAACTTCCCTGTTACTCCAGGTATCTCTTGACTTCTAGTCCCCTATGATGAGAAGGACATTTTTTTGGGGGGGAGGGGGGCTGTTAGTTCTATAAGGTCTTGTAGGTCTTTTAGAACTGCTCAACTTCAGCTTCTTTGGCATTAGTGGTTGGGGCATAGTCTTGGATTATTGGGATACTGAATGTTTTGCCTTGGAAACAGATATCATTCTGTCATTTTTGAGACTGCATCTCAGTACTGCATTTTGGACTCTTTTGTTGACTATGAGGGCTACTCCATTTCTTCAAAGGAATTCTTGCCCACAGTAGTAGATACAACAGTTATATGAATTAAATTCACCCAATCCAGTCCATTCCAAAGAAAGGCAATGCCAAAGAATGCTCAAACTACCGCACAATTGCACTCATCTCTCATGCTAGTAAAGTAATGCTCAAAATTCTCCAAGACAGGCTTCAGCAATACGTGAACCGTGAACTCCCTGATGTTCAAGCTGGTTTTAGAAAAGGCAGAGGAACCAGAGATCAAATTGCCAACATCTGCTGGAG
>SJYX01006637.1:400212-414945 GCA_006410675.1 Oreotragus oreotragus | reverse complement strand
TGGCCACCTCATGCGAAGAGTTGACTCATTGGAGAAGACTCTGATGCTGGGCGGGATTGGGGGCAGGAGGAGAAGGGGATGATGAGGATGAGATGGCTGGACGGCATCACGGACTCGATGGACATAAGTCAGAGTGATCTCTGGGAGATGGTGATGAACAGGGAGGTCTGGCATGCTGCAGTTCATGGGGTCGCAAAGAGTCGGACATGACTGAGTGACTGAACTGAACTGAACTGAATCATTTTGGTTCACTGATTCCTAAAACGTCAACATTCACTCTTGCCATCTCCTGTCTGACCACTTCTAATTTACCTTTATTCATGGACCTAACATTCCAGGTTCCTATACAATACTGCTTTTTACAAAACTGGGCTTTACTCCCATCACCAGTCATATCCACAGCTGGGTGTTTTTTTTCACTTTGGCTCCATCTCATCATTCTTTCTGGAGTTATTTATCCACTCTTCTTCAGTAGCATATTGGGCACCTATAGAATGGAGAAGGCAATGGCACCCCACTCCAGTACTCTTGCCTGGAAAATCCCATAGGCGGAGGAGCCTGGTAGGCTGTAGTCCATGGGGTCGATAAGTGTCAGACACGACTGAGCCATTTCATTTTCCCTTTTCACTTTCATGCATTGGAGAAGGAAATGGCAACCCACTCCAGTGTTCTTGCCTGGAGAATCCCAGGGACAGGGGAGCCTAGTGGGCTGCCGTCTATGGGGTCACACAGAGTCGGACACAACTGAAGCGACTTAGCAACAGCAGCAGCAGCGGCACCTATAGAAAGGGAGTTCACCTTTCAGTGTCCTATCTTTTTGCCTTTTCATGCTGTTCATGGGGTTATCAATGCTAGAATACTGAAGTGGTTTGCCATTCCCTTCTCCAGTGGACCACGTTTTGTCAGAACTCTCCACTATGACCTGTCTCTTTTCGGTGGCCCTACACAGCATGGCTCATGGTTTTACTGAGTTAGACAAGGCTATGGTCCATGTCATCAGTTTGATTAGTTTTATGTGGTTGTGGTTTTCATTCTCTCTGCCCTCTAATGAATAAGGATAAGAGGCTTATGGAAGCTTTATGAAGTGAAAGTGACTTTGGGGGAAAACTGGATCTTCTTCTGATGGGTGGATCCAGGCTTAGTAAATCTTTAATCCAATTTTTTTGTTGTTGATGGGCTGGGCTGGTATAGCTAGTATTCTGAAAAATTTCTCACAAAAATACTGGAAAGAGGAATCAGTGGGAAGAAGGGAAATTGATATTATATGATAAAAGATTATTTCATATCTGCTTTGTTGCATATAGAGATGATAATTAAGTGGCATGGATTTAATGTTGCACCAGAAAGGAAAAATGCTATATATCAGGAATCCAGTTCTATAACAGACAATGTGATCTATAGGGGCCATGAATCCATTGTGGTCCCTTAAAAACAAATAGACCTCTATTTCCATATCTGCAAACAGTAAAAAGGGACATTCATAAGTCTCAATCTGGTGCCAGAGTATGTAGACTCATAAGATGATAAAGACATGCATCTGTTCACTGGTTATTTGGTTCATTCATTGGAGAGTTTATTGAGTAAAGGGTATGTGTGAAATCCAAATTAAGGTTCTTATTGGTCCCCAAATTATAGCCACCAGTGTATGATCTGGTGCTCAGGGTGCTCCATTAACTACACTATGCACACCTGGAATCAGAATTTATGGAGTAGGACCAAGAAGAACCAAACCTGTGAGCAAGCTCCAGGGGTGAGTCTTATTACCATTATTTTAAGTATATTTTTTGTTGTTAGGCACAATTTGTACATGAAATATACAAACTTTTTCTTTTTAGTTCATAAAAGATCAAAGGAGCAGATTCATGGCTATCAGCAAAAGTGAAGCAATTAAAGATATTAATAGGATGACTGTAGTGCCTTTGTCAATTTAATTTATTATAGTAATGTGCGTGCAAGCTCAATAACTCAGTTGTGTCCGACATGCCCATCTCTTGCATTTCCTGCACTGGCAGGCAGATTCTTTACCACTGAGCCACCTGGGAAGCCCAATCAATGGCTGAATCAGGGCACAAAAAAATAAAGCTGTTTGGTCAGGTTAGCATAAAGGGAATGAGGTATGTTGAAGTGGGATGTCTGGAGTCACAGTCTTTGAAGCCATTCAAAGGAGTATGACTTTTCTTGAAAATGAAATAGGTGATATCCCATTTAATCTCTAGGAAGACAGTTTTGAGGTCCTAAAAAGCAAGTAATCAATATTTATTTTTTGAAAAGTAAAAGGACCTATCATTTACTGAGTATTTACCATGTGACAAGTAGTATAACAAGAACCTTATTCAATTATCTATCAAATTCAAGAGATATATAATACCACTGTATTATCCCATTTGAAGATAAATAAGGCACATAAAGATTACATAGTATTTAATCCCTCAGTCCCTCAGTCGTGTTAGTCCCTCAGTCGTGTCTGACTCTTTGTGACCCATGGACTGTAGCCAGTCAGGTTCCTCTGTCAATGGGATTCTCCAGGTAAGAATACTGGAGTGGGTTGCCATTCCCTGCTCTATGGGATCTTCCCAACCCAGAGATTGAACAAATTTCTCCTGCATTGCAGGCAGATTCCTTACTCTCTGAGCCACCAAGGAAGCCAAATAACATGTAAGGCCACATATTAATTAATAATCCACGGCTTGTATGCAAGCTATCATTTAAAGACTGAAAGACGGGTCTGTAATGAAGTGCAAACTAACAACAAAAATCTTGCATCTAAGTAAATTAGGGAAGAACCATGGAAAGACTAAAAAGTCATACTGACAGGTACAATCACCTCAGGATTTTGATGTTAAACCATTGGTAAGACATCACAGAGTCACAGAGTCATACTGGAGAAAGAAAATATAAGTCAGTTTTGTCCCACTGCCTTTACTATAAATGAGGAATCCTAGTCACCAGGAGCTGAAGTGACACAGAGTTAAACTCTGTATCTAGACACCCATATACCCAAACACCTATGAAAGGAGTTTCCCACCCACTACTCCAACTCATGGGTCCTAGAAATCTTCCTTCTGATCAATAGGTCGATCAGGTGGGATTACAAACTAAGTGTGTTGGACAGTAGATGCATTTCCAGTTTAAAGTATATTTTTCCACTTTAGAACAAAGTGAGAAACCTTTGAAAGGTGAAGTATATATAAGGACATTAACGTGGCTTCTTTTCTGTCATCAGATCCCTAGGTCACGCCTCTTCATCCCTGTTGTCTTACTGCCGTGTCAGTTGCTATCATCATTGTCATCAATATCTTCATGCTTCTTGTTTGTAGTTCAGCCTGTAGAATTCTCTACACATTCTCCAGCTCTTGTTAGCTCTGTTTGTAGTTTAACACATGAGTTCTCAGCTCATTAATGCCACTTACAAGCTGTAAAGACTTGGATGAGCTACCTAACTATCCGAGCACAAGTTTCCTCATCTTTGCGAGCAGACATAATCATGTCTAGTCCATAAAGTTGTCTTGAGAATTAAACCTAGGTAAAATATCTACCTTGTTGCCTAGTACAACAAGTATTTAAGCCTTAAATGACTTTTCCTTGCTTCCTTGGCATGAAGGTTTAAATTTAATGGCTTCATCATTCTTCAGCTCTTTTTTTTTTTTTTCTTCACTTGCCTTTTTTCTTGCCTCAGAAAACCTCCTCCTGCTTCTTCAGTTTTGACTTTCTAAATTTCACCACTGAGGGGTTTTCTACAGTCCTCTGAGTCTTTAAAGAGGAAAAGGGAGGGAAGGGGGAAAAAAGAAAGAGTGAACAGTGTAGTTGTCACAACAGTTTTTCCTTTTATTTCAATCTTGTCTCTTTTATTGTTGCTTAAGATAAATTCTGTTTATTCTGTTGTTAGAGTCTATGTTACTGAGGTATACATTGAGAAGAGCGAATGATTTTTCTCTGACAATAATCTCCAGAAACATCTGTTAGGATAACCAACTCTAGTCATGCTATTGACAGGAGAATGCCACCCAAAGATTACCAAAAAAATAGCATTTTTAAAAAAACTTAAAGTTGTAGTCATTTTACATAAGTGTGTTGCACAGAAATGATTAAATTTTCCAACCTCCTTCTTCCTTAAAATAATCAGCTCCCCAAACCTTTGGACTACAAATCATTTTAAAATTTACAGTATTGAACTATAGGGATGAAAGAAAGATCCTAGGGCTCAAGGAGAGAGAAGGACGTGTGTGAAAAGTGGGGGAGGGGGGTAGCTCAGGGAACTAGAAATAAAAGAGGCCAAAATAAAGAAGAACAGGAGTTCAGCCTCAGGGACTGAAGTTTTAAAAATAAACTTTACCCTCTATGAAACAATATCTTGTTCTAAGTGAGTCAAATCTTTATGTTCAACTCTGAGTCTCTAACGTCACAGACACAGGATTTATATTCAGCTCTTAACTCATCATTTCAGTAGAATTTTAAATACACTCATCAGGAGCCAGAGGTATGGTTCTAAATAGCAATTGCCGGACAGTAAAATGTGCAATCAGCCTAGTATGTATGCATGCTAAGTTGCTTCAAGTCGTGTCTGACTATTTGAGACCCCACAGACTATAGCCCGCCAGGCTTCTCTTTCCATGGGATTCTCCAGGCAAGAATACTGGAGTGCGTGGCCATGCCCTCCTCCAGGGATCTTCCTGATACATGTCTCTTAGGTCTTCCATATTGCAGGCAAGTTCCTTACCACTAGCGTCACCTGGGAAGCAGTCAGCCTTAAGGATGTGACTAATCAACACAAGAGGGCTTTTCACTTATAGATCATCATGGTCTGGAACCCAAACTTCACGGAGGAGTCAGGCAGAGAGAAAACACTATGAAAGACTGGATTAGAGCCTTTTTTAAAATGATAACAAAGATAAATACCCACTGAAGTCATCCGAACCTCCTTGACAGAGCAGTTGGAAACCTGACTGTCCAGGACCACAGCTGCCTGGAGTATATGGGATGAGAGTCAGGGGTCAGGGTGACACACCCCCTTCCTGTTTGCAGGGTGGGGAGAGGGGAGAAGAGGCTGGGGACGGAGGTCTCTGGTGGAGGGGTAATCTAGCAGCTCCTCACAGGGCAAGTGCACTCATGCAGCTAAAATGTTTGCTGCTTTCTGTTGCTGTTTGTGTCTTCATAACTTGGAGATAACAGATGATCACTACATCTATGGGGCAGAAAAAGCAGGGCACATCGGGTGCTCTCCCTCATGCAGCTGAAGTCCGCTCACAATGCTTTATTGAGCACTTACAGGCGTCGCCACCTAGATGGGGCGTTAGGTACTAGAGATTCACAGACAGAACAAGAGATTCCAGCTGCCAAAACCTCCCCCCAAAACAAAATTTTAATAGTATTCCCTGTACTTATCATGAAAAAAAAAAAAAAGCCAATTACAGTTTCTTGTCAGTTAGTTCTAAATGCCATTAACTGCATGACACATCATTATTTTATACATTATATCAAATAATTTAAAAGTTGCCAATTAAAAAAATGACAAAAGGTTTTATTATCACATAGAATCTTTGTTCTACTTATTGAAAGCGCTCAGGTTTACTTAGACATGTAATTTTAACTGTATCACTTTGTGAGATCATAAAAAGGAAAATATAAGTGAAATAAAAGGACTCATAATATTCTATCACATTCTGAGTCTATCACATTCCGATTTTTCCATATCACTTTTCAACCCAGAGATGTCACAACCCACATTTTCTGTACAAATACCTTCCAAACCAACAAAGGGTCATCAATGCAGATTTTCTTAACAACATGTCCGTCTATCCATATTTTTCTTTCAAATTTCAGATCCCACTTCTGCCACCCTTGATACGGACTCTTTCTAAATCTCAACTGTATTTTTAGATGGTTTTAGGGAAACAGCAGGCTTCATGTCCTCAAGTAATCCTCCAGCAATCGCTGAAGGGTGAATGAATGAAAGTTGAGAGCTGAAGGCACCTGAAAGTACCATCATGGAGCAAACCAAGCCTGCTCAGGAGTAGGCTGTAACTATGGTGACAGACGTGATCAGATGTGCCCAGATGGCTGCCTGACCAGAGAGGGGGCAGGATGTCACAGTCTGAGACGCACAGCCCAAGTTCAGAGATGTTAGGACGTGAAAGCACGCATCTTCAAATCAGCTAAACACAGGGGTCCATAGGGAAACAGCAGGCTTCATGTCCTCAAGTAATCCTCCAGCAATCGCTGAAGGGTGAATGAATGAAAGCTGAGAGCTGAAGGCACCTGAAAGTACCACCATGGAGCAAACCAAGCCTGCTCAGGAGTAGGCTGTAACTATGGTGACAGATGTGATCAGATGTGCCCAGATGGCTGCCTGACCAGAGAGGGGGCAGGATGTCACAGTCTGAGACACACAGCCCAAGTTCAGAGATGTTAGGACGTGAAAGCACGCATCTTCAAATCAGCTAAACACAGGGGTCCCCACATTAAACCATTCAGGACAGCACACTTCTCCAATATACTCATTATTTATAGATTAATACGCCGTATGAAAAGTGAAAGTGTTAGTCGCTCAGTCGTGTCCAACTCTTTGCGACCCCATAGACTGTAGCCCGCCAGGCTCCTCTGTTCATGAGACTCTCCACGCAAGAAGACTGCAGTTGGTTGCCATGTCCTCATCCAGCGGGATCTTCCTGACCCAAGGATCTAACCCGCCTCTCTTAAGTCTCCTGTATTGGCAGACAGGTTGTTTACCACTAGTGACACCTGGGAAGCAGTATAATATACACTATATACTAAAATACTTTTATGTATGAAATTAAAGATCAATTATAGCACAATAATGTATCACCAGATATAAGGATCTAACCCGCCTCTCTTAAGTCTCCTGTATTGGCAGACAGGTTGTTTACCACTAGTGACACCTGGGAAGCAGTATAATATACACTATATACTAAAATACTTTTATGTATGAAATTAAAGATCAATTATAGCACAATAATGTATCACCAGATATTTTACATAATGTTAGAAAAATCTTGATTTCTAGGGCTTTGTTGCTATTGTTCAGTTGCTAAGTTGTATCCAACTCTTTGCAACCCATGGACTATAACCACCAGGCTCCTCTGTCTATAGGATTTCCCAGGCAAGAATACTGGAGTAGGTTGCCATTTNTATAATGTTAGAAAAATCTTGATTTCTAGGGCTTTGTTGCTATTGTTCAGTTGCTAAGTTGTATCCAACTCTTTGCAACCCATGGACTATAACCACCAGGCTCCTCTGTCTATAGGATTTCCCAGGCAAGAATACTGGAGTAGGTTGCCATTTCCTCCTCCAGGGGATCTTCCCAGTACAGGTATCGACCCCATGTCTCTTGAATTGGCAGGTGGATTCTTTACCACTGATTCACCTGGGAAGCCCCTAGGATTTGTCATGATAGACAAAAGGAGCAACAGTGATGTCTCTTTTAAATTGAAATATAATTGATTCACACTGTTCTTTAATTTCAGGTGATTCAGTTATACATATTATTTTCAGACTCTTTCCCTTGTAGGTTGTTACAGAATACTGAGTAGAGTTCCCTGTGCTATGCATCAGGACTTTGTTGTTTTTCTGATTTCTATACAGGAGTGCATCTATATGCCTAATTTATCCCTCTCCCTCTTTCCTCTTTGGCAAACATAAGTTCGTTTTCTGTGTCTGTGGGTCTGTCGGTTTTGTAAATAAGTTCACTTACATCATTTTTTCAGATTTCACCTACGTGATACCGTACGATGTTCATCTTTCTCTGACTTACCTCAGTTAGTATGGTCATCTCTAGGTCTATCCATGTTGCTGCAAATGGCATTATTTCACGCTTTTTAAATCTTGAGTAATGTTTCATTGTATATACCACATCTTTACTCGTGCTTTCATTTCTCGGCTATTGTAAATAGTATTGCAATGAATATTGGTCTGTATGCATCCTTTCCAAGTATGGTTTTCTCTGGATATATGCCAAGGAGTAGGATTGCTGGATCAGATGGTAGCTTTGTAGTTTTCTGAGGGACCTCTGTACTGTTCTCCACAGTGGCTGTACCAATGTGCGTTCCTATCAACAGTGTGGGAGGGTTTCCTTTTCTCCACACACTCTTTAGTATTTATAATTTGCAGGCTTTTTGATGGTGGCCATTCTGACTGGTGTGAGGTCACTCTACTCTTGATCTCTCTAACAGTTAGTGATGCTGGACATTTTCTCATGTGCCAGTTGGCTACCTGCATGTCTTCTATGAAGAAATGTCTGTTTAGCTCTTCTGCTCATTTTTTGATTGCGTAGTTTGTTTGTTTTGATATTGAGCTGTATACGCCATTAGTATATTTTGAAAGTTAATCCTTAGTCAGTTGAATTATTTGCAAACATTTTCTCCCAATCTATAGGTTGTCTTTTCATTTTGTTCATTGTTTCCTTTGCCGTGCAAAAGCTTTTAAGGTTAATTAGCTGTCTTAACAATGGTGCTTTTTCTAAGTGATCAATATGGCAATTACTAATAATATAAAGAATAAATGACTTGAATAAAATAAAATTTTATATTATTTTTAATATAAATTTATTTATTCTAATTGGAGGCTAATTACTTTACAATATTGTATTGGTTTTGCCATACATTGACATCATTAAAGACACATAAAATAGAAGCAGGAAAGAAAGAAAAGTCTGTCTCTCCCCATGCTTGACTAATAAAAATATTGAGAAATTTGGAATTGGAAAGTCAATAAAAATGAATTGAGCAAGGACTTTAGGGCAGAGAGGTTTGCTGAATTTTTTGCCAAATTTCTGTGAAACAGATATTTCCCTCCTTTATAACTTTCTACGAAGAAATACCAATTGCTGAGCAAAACATTAGAGAATTTATAGAAGGAAACACATCCATTTGGAACAATGGGGCAATTTAAAAGATGCACACTGGTGAGATGTTCATAATGTACTTACATTAGGGACTCATCCTGTGTCTCAATTCCAAAGCACAAAGAAGAGTAAATGGCCAAACTGGATTCTAACATGTTTCTTTGCTGACCAGCAATACTCCTCCGGCATATGTACTAAGTAGATGATAGAACACAGAGGTTTTCGCATGTTTAAAACCTCTAAACTATCTCAAGGGCAACAGCTCTATCACTTTTAAATTCCAACATCACTGATAATGTGTGACACATAATTAACACTTAATGATACCGTCCATCATATTAACTTTGCAGGACCATAATGGGGATGTGCAGGAGTAAATGAAGGATGAGGTCAGAAAGATGGATTTAAATTGGGAGCTGAGTTACCAGCTCTCCTTAATAAATGTTAGCGAATGTGCCTAATGAATAACCCAAACCCTCATTAAAAATTCATTTGAGTGTTTTCTGAACTGATAGGGATTTTGTGGAACTTTCATTTTGTTCCAGCAAAGAATGCTTAGTATTTCAAAAGATTTTCAAATGTGGAGATGTAAGACAGCTAACAAACAAAGGGAGTTGACAAGCATGGGAATGTGGCAACACATGTTGAAGTATATTAAATTTTCTTGGGTCAGTATGTGCACTATTATATACAATCTTATTTCTGTAATATAGAACATAGAGGCTTGTCTTTTCAGGTACAATCATCCCTCAGGAGCCACAGGGGATTGGTGCCAGGACCAATCCACCAAAATCTGTGGATGCTAAAGTCCCTAGACATCCCTCTGTATCCCCAGCTTCAGTGGAAAGCCAACTGCATATTTATTGGAAAAATCCACGTGTAAGTGGACATGTGAATGAAACTCCATGCTGTTCAAGGGTGTTAGGGAAATTAATCTTGTTTAGGCTTCAGGGACAAAGCAGAGCAGACCCCTGACCTTGGTTCTAACCTGCCTGGACACTGCCCTGACTGTGAGTGAGCGCCTGCTGTGAGTGCACCACTTGAAGCACCATAGGTAAGAGGCGGGAGGAATCTTGAGACACTGCTGAACCCTTCCAGGGTCTGGCCAGTCAAGACAGAGGCTTAACAACATTCCAAGTTTTAGAGGACAAACAAAGAGCATTAACATGAAATCACAACTGCAATTTTCTCACAGATTAGTGATGATATCAGTTTGCGTCCTGGGATTATAAATGGGAACCCGTTAATCCCAAACTGAAATTTTTGAAGTCTCACCCATGGAGCAGCGGGTTTCCTGGGACCTTTTCCCATTTGGGGCTCCAGATGTGCTGTGACAGGGGACTTCCCAGTGCTGTTTAAGTCTGGATGTTGGTCAAAACCCAATTTGGTGATGCATCTCCTGCTGTTTCTATTTCTCTTTTCTTTTAATGTTAGTTAGAATATTGAAAGTAAGCTAGATAATTCTCTAACAAATATTGGTACTACTGATTTGTATATAACGAGTGGCTTATTTTGTTAACAAATCCTTTGAACCTGAGACAAAAGTGAAAACTTTCTGCAAAATAAAGGGTCACTGTGTATCCCCATAGCCATTTACTCACTTGTCTCTCATTATGTGTAAATCACACAACGGAGTTAAAGCTTGTCCATGATGGGACCACACTCCTGCCCACTTCAGATGATGATATGGCTTCTTGTACCCTGGACTCCAGCCACACAGCAGCCTCACTTGGAGCATTTGGAACTATTTGCCTCTCACAAATGTAGCTGCAGATTCACAGCATGAAGTTTTTACTATGCTCCTCTCTACTTGGAATGCCTCCTTGATAGCTGCCTAGCACCTCACCATCCGTCAAGCTTCACTGACTGATAAAAGAAATCCCCAGTGGGTGATGCATTACCTTGGAGCCACTGTGACGGGAGAGCTATCACGTGAGCAAAAGTTTTCAGTTCTATTTGCTCGGATATTAAAGAGGTGACTGCATTAGAAAACAAAAGTGATCACTAGTGGGGAGGGGATATATGTGTCCCTGTGGCTGATTTGTGCTGCCGTACAGCAGAAACTAAGACAACGCTGGAAAGCAATTATGTTCCAATAAAGAAACATGTGTGCGCATTTTCTAAAGACTTGAGCTGCGGTTTTACCATTCTGACGTAATGTTTTTTAAATTTTAGCTTGGGATCTTCGTGACAAACATGAGAAAGCAAACATTTGTAAATAGCTCCCCATATGTATTTCCAGGCCAGTAATTCAAATGGTGAAAAATACATTGTAAAATTTTTTTAAACTATCAAAGAAAAATTTTATTCTCTTAGAGATCATTATTGATGGAATTAATGCTTTAAGAAAAAAAAAACTATCTTTGAGATTGATAAAATAGTTATCATAATTATTTTATGACAAGAATAATCTTTTTTTAAATGTGTTGTTTGGTTATTTATTTATTAACAAATCTTACCCATGTGTCTTTGGAACAAAGTCCCTGCTCTGAATTAAAACTAATATAAATTTATTTAAATAACAAATCTAGGATATAACATTTGCTAGAGTTAGCACTAATAGAATATAAATTCCAGCAGTTGAACTGATGGAAATTGTAAAATGTGCTGATGAGCCAAACAATGCCAAATCAAGGTCAAGTGCAGGCTAGATCTCAGAAGAAAATTACATCAAAACAGTATTATTTTGATTTAATACAGTTTCCTTTTGCATTTAGATTTTAAGTTATAAAATTTATTTTTATGGAAGCTTTTTGCTCCAGCAAAGTATTTTAAAGATGTCAATAAGTATCACAAGGTGACCTCTTGTATTTAGAGGACTAAGTTCATACATACAAAGAACTTATTGGTAATTAGACTGTCCTTTCTAAATATTCTTGAAAATTTTATTAAAGTGTGACACATGAACATATGCTCCCTAAAAATGCAAGCATCTCAAAAATCTACATGTTAAAAAATAACATTTCTTTTTCACCTCCCTGTCCCTGTGCTGACCTATCTTATCTCCAAGTAACCACCAGTGGCAGTTTGAATGTAGCCTTGCCAGACTTTTGAAAGTATCTGCATTGTATATATCAGTATCTGTATGTTTTTTTCTCTCATGTTATTCTGTAAACTGCTTTTGTCTCAAAAAAATAATAATAATTTGCAATTCAGATAAATCTGTGTGTAAGGTGTTGAGTCCCTGGTGCCTCATTAGTGTGAATGTACCCATATTTGTCTGTTTGTCTACTGATTGAGAAGTAGCTTATTTCCTAATTTTAATTGTCATGAACAATTATTACTGTGCACTCCATCTCCCAACATTAGGATACAAACAATATTCCAGTGAAAATAATTAAAAATATTTGATTACATGTTAATGTGGTGGCTTAGATGGTAAAGCGTCTGCCTGCAATGCAGAAGACCTGGGTTCGATCCCTGGGTTGGGAAGATCTCCTGGAGAAGGAAATGGCAACCCACTCCAGTACTCTTGCCTGGAGAATCCCATGGACAGAGGAGCCTGGTAGGCTACAGTCCATGGGGTTGCAAGGAGTCAGACACGACTGAGTGACTTCACTTCACTTAATGTGCTTAAAGATATCAATCTTCTGCTAATAAAGTAAGAAACATCACACTAAGGCCAGAAATAAAGTTTAACCTGGTGCCATGGACTGAGTGTTAGGGGCCCCCCAGAATTCATACACTGAAATCCTATCCCTAATCGAATGGTGTCTGGAGGTGGACCTCTGGGAGGTAACTAGGCTGTAAGGATGGAGCCCTCGTGAATGAGGTTAGTGCCCTTGAAGAAGTGGCACAAGGACACAGTGGGAGGTGTCCATCTGCAGACCAAGCAGAGGGTGCTCCCTGGGAACTTAATCAGGACCTTGATTCTGTCTTCCCAGACTCCAGAACCACGAGAAATAAATTTCTGCTGTTTAAGTCACCTGGTGGGTGGTATTTTTTGTTACAGCAGCCTGAGCTAAGACAGCCTGCCTGTATCTTCAGAATAAAAAATTTTCAAACTATGAATTTGAGCATCTTTGAAAGACAAACTCTTGGGCTTTCTCTAGGTAAGAATCTAATAGGAGACACTAAGTAAACTCAGGAACCTAAAGGGGATACCCTTGTTTATAAAAATTAATTGGCCAGACATGTTCAGTTCTCCCAGGGAAATGAGAGGAACAAAAAAATTCCTTTCTGGAAAAACATCCTTTCAACCCGAAATATTTAAAACATTTTCCAAAATAAAAATGTAAAGGAAAATGAGCATCTTAGACTTCTGGTTTCCAGTTCCACATGATAGGATCTTAAAAGTCACCACTTTATTCTAAAAAGGAAAAAGCTGAAAAAAAAAAACTGAAAAATCCTCGATTCTTCTTGCATTTCTCTACACCAACAATGAACAGGGAATAAACTTTGAATCAATATATACAAACACCAGCAATACAATGGGAGTGCAGCCTTCCTGCAAAATGTTAGGGACAGTGGCTTGTGCCTTCGCAATGGCCACCTCAGTAGCAAATGGATACTGGGGGCACCATTTTCCTTTATCTCTTCCACAAAAACCAGTGATTCTTAGTTGTTACAGTAGTGAACCCTTTTTGGGTTTTGATCTTTTGCCCCTCTTCCTCTTTTGTAATCATTACCTACATTAGTTTTCTTGTTGATGAAGACACCTGTGGAGTTTCTGTGGACACTCACTGACAGAGCTTCCTTGTACCTTTGAAAACCTCTGATGTACCCTAGTCAGCGTCTCTCATGATCACTTTGGTCTGAAACAGTGTGAGAGTAAGTTGTTTTAGTGTTAAGCAAAATTTACCTCACATTCAACATTAATCTGATCTTCCTGTATCGAAAAGACAGGTTTAAATGAAGAGCAGTGAGTTATTATTTTCTAGATTCACTAGATACAATCTATATTTAGTAAAGTCAACTCTACTGCAATGTGGACCCAAATAATATGTGTATCTTTAAATGTATGTATGCACATATCTGTATGTCTATACTTTACATGCATGGTATATGTCTTACCCGTTATCTGTGTTTAAATATTTATCATATTGTTTAAATATTTTCTTATTTTCTTTTAAATTTTTATATCAACCCTCCTTAAAAAGGTAATATTTGACTTTAAGGGAAAATCTTATGTGATCTTTTCTGTTTTTCTTTCTTTATTGAATGAATCCAAAACTTGTGCATTTTTCTGGAAAATTGGAAGACTAGATGATTTCAGCATTTCTGCTAATACTCACATTTCAGCATTTCTGCTAATACTCACATTTGAGCTTCCTACTTAAACCAAAATTTTTAATTTTCTATGAGAACAGTTTCAGCTCTGAGGCCCAATAGAGATGTAAAAGAGTCCTTTGTCAAGAATAAAAAGATTACCTCATCAACTAACTATAAAATAATGGGAAGAATTTAATTCAGACAATGGGGATAGCTTTTTGAACAAGGTAAAAATCAACTTACAAAAGTGCAGAAAATAAAATATTTTTTAAATTATCACAGAAGTGGAGGTGGATGGAAAGGAATGAATCAATTTTAGTTTTGAATTGCTTTTCATTTTCTGCTGAAGGCTTTACCTCTCAAAGGGGAATCAGGGAGGGTCAATGACGTTCTTAATTTTTATTAATGCAGTAATATTTTCAACAAGGCTGATACATTTGGAAACAACTGCAAATTTAAAACACTTAATATATTTAACAATGCAAAGTTAAGATTATGAGCACTGAGCATAAAGCTTCATTTTTTTTTAAAAATAAGATAATTTATTTTAGACCAGCACTAGGTTCACATCAAAACTGAGGGGAAAGTATAGATATTTCCCCTACACTCCACCCCACACATATATAACTCCCCCATTATCCACATCCACCCCCACCCCACACCCG
>SJYX01006637.1:369647-393865 GCA_006410675.1 Oreotragus oreotragus | reverse complement strand
GCCCCTGAGTCCTGTGGCCACTGCTGAGTTTTCCAAATTTGCTGGCATATTCAGTGCAGCACTTTCACAGCATCATCTTTAGGATTTGGAACAGCTCAACTGGAATTCCATCACCTCCACTAGTTTTGTTCATAGTGATGCTTCCTAAGGCCCATTTAACTTTGCGTTCCAGGATGTCTGGCTCTAGGTCGGTGATCACACTATCGTGATTATCTGGGCCATGAAGATCTTTTTTGTATAATTCTTCTGTGTATTCTCACCTCTTCTTAATATCTTCTGTTTCTATTTCTGTCCTTTATTGAGTCACCAATGGACTATAGGTCACCAGGTTCCTCTGTGTACCGAATTCTCCAGCCAAGAATACTGCAGTGGGTAGCCATTCCCTTCTCCAGGGGATCTTTCCAACTCAGAGATCAAACCTGGGTCTCCCACATTTCTGGAAGCTCTTCACCTACTGAGCCACCAGGAAAGCCCAGGATCCCACAGGCTGTGAGGCAAGCACTGGGTCTACACACTCTAGAGCCCACGCACCAGAACCAGAGAAACCCACGTGAAGCAACGAAGAAATAAAAAACAATGACAATGCTTTTTATTGTCAAAAAAGCATAATTTTAAAATAAACAGAAGAGTATCAGTACTATTATAAAGTGATGAGAAATGCAGAAAAACACCTGCATAAATAATTCAGGTGAAACAACTAAGTCACATAAATTATCAGACTCTACCACTGCACGTGAATGTCAGTATGACCAATACAAAAAGTAACTTCAAGGCGTTAATACGAGGGGCTCAAGTGCCAACTGGTGTGTGTGGGAAAAGAAACCATACATGGATTTAACCAGCTATGAGTTTGTTTTTTCTACTCTCGGTGTCTTGGTGGACACTAAGAAGTAACAAATTTGAATACTGATTCATTTATTTTAACCTGTTACCAGCTGAAAACAAACAAGACCAGAATCATTTCATTTATCTTGATAAGCTACAGGAAAGTTAATGAACTTCCTTCAGGAAAGTTAATGAACTATTTAGGAAAGAGAAAGAAAATAAGAGACACATTGACCCCTGTTCCCAAATCAAAGTGTGTATGGAACATATTTTCTTCTGCTTAGCTCCACAGTGTTTCTGCTGCTATAGTTGGACACTTCTTTTATGAGGTACAATAGGAGGTTAATGGATCAAATGAGCAGATGGAGATATTCTGGAAAATAATGATGACACTTATGCCACTGCCAGGGACTTGACCCCGCTGAGTGATGCAGTAACTCAGCAGTGGGAAATTGTTCCTGGGGGTACACGGTCTGTAGTGCTGCTTCCATTATGTGGCTGAGTGATCAGCTGCTAAACACACACACACAACTTACATTAGACCACACTGGGTAAAATACACTATTAAAAACAATTATTCTAAAGAATGCTCAGGGACCATTAATCCTTCAAATCAACAAATGTCTTAGGAATGTCAACTCCATGCTGGGCAATATTACACAGCTTTTCTCAAAGTATGTTATGCTTAAAATGAGAAATTCACAAAATAATCTTGAGCTTTATGTGCACAATTAAAAATATTTTGTGTGTGATTGCATTTATCACTGCCTGCATGTGTATTTTATAATTTATGCTCTATTTATGTCTCCTTAGATACTATAGGAGTTATTCTGCATTATTTAAAAACATATAAATGGTGTCATACTGTATATATTTTAAAATTATGTTGTGTGCTTATTTTCTATGTATAAGGAAAACATAGTTACACAGAAAAAATATTATTTCACAAATATTGCTTAAAATAAAATGAATTGGTAAGTTTTTAGAAAATGGCTTGGGGGAATTAGACAAGTTCATTTAGATGCACTCCTTTCCAAAACTCCAATAAAATGGTAGCAAATAAAAAAAGTTTTAAAAGAATAAACCAACAAGGACAAAAGGAAGTGACGACGAGATAAAAGCAATGTAATGGTGTGAAATCATAAAGACTAGGGGAAACATGTTTACCTAGTCCTGGAAAAACTGAAGGAAGAGAGAAAACAACCCCTTTCCACTTCAGAACTCCCACTAGTGAAAAGTAGGCAGTATGGAAACTTCTAGAAGAGGGAGTGACAGTAGGAAAAATATAAAATTGAAGAGTGTTCTGCAATTTTGCCCAAGAAGAACTTTGATGCCCAGATTTTTTTCTTACACTTTGCATAGCCAGGCAACTGCCTCACCCTGGCAGTTAGGAGAATTCCTACCGAAAAAGAGTAAATAAATGGAAGGACTGATGCTAAAGCTGAAACTTCAATACTTTGGCCACCTCATATGAAGAGTTGACTCATTGGAAAAGACTCTGATGCTGGGAGGGATTGGGGGCAGGAGGAGAAGGGAATGATAGAAGATGAGATGGCTGGATGGCATCACTGACTCGATGGGCGTGAGTTTGAGTGAACTCCAGGAGTTGGTGATGGCCAGGGATGCCTGAAGTGCTATGATTCATGGGGTCGCAAAAAGTCGGACACGACTGAGAGACTGAACTGAACTGAATGAGCAATATGGCAGAGCTAAAAGCAGAGATATTCTGGAAACAATAGTTTACGTATGAAAGATGAGATTACTAAAGGCTGGACAACTCTTCTTGAGTGATTCTAACCAACCTGACTAAAAGGTAATGATGTTGAAAAAGTTAAACTGTCAGTCGCTCAGCCGTGTCCAACTCTTTGCGACCCTTTAGACCTTAACCCGCCATGCTCCTCTGTCCACGGGATTCTCCAGGCAAGAATACTGGAGTGGGTTATCTTTCCCTTCTCTGGGGGAATCTTCCTGACCCAGGGATCGAACAGGCGTCTCCTCATTATAGGTGGGTTCCTTCCAGTCTGAGTCACTGATCTTAGGGATGCTGTAATAAAACATCCAAACCAACACACACTTGAAAACTATAATCTACATATAAGTATTTTTAACCATCCCTGATACCACACTGTTACCTTTGAGCAGATAAGGAAGGATAGTCAGATATTTCAGGGGGAGAAAACCATTAATATGCAAAACAGAAACTTAAAGACAGAAAAAAAAAAAAGGAATCTAGGGTAAGTAGAGTGATGCATGAGAAGAAAATTTCAGAAATATTGTTAATATTTTTAGAGAATAAATAATAAATATTTTATTCATGAATCAAGAACTGTATGATATAAAAAAAAANAGAAAACCATTAATATGCAAAACAGAAACTTAAAGACAAAAAAAAAAAAAGGAATCTAGGGTAAGTAGAGTGATGCATGAGAAGAAAATTTCAGAAATATTGTTAATATTTTTAGAGAATAAATAATAAATATTTTATTCATGAATCAAGAACTGTATGATATAAAAAAAAACACTCAAAGAACAAAACTGAACTTTTAAAAATTAAAAGATATGCTAAAAGAAATTGAGACCTCAAAGACAAGGTAAAAGACAAAGATATTGCCCAGAATACAGAAAAAAGATGAGAAAAGCAAAATATGAAAGAAAATATAAGATGTTTAAAGGAGGAATCCAGAAGATCGAACATTTGAATAAGAGTAGTGCCAAAAGTAAAAACTGAGTTAAAGCAGAATGGGAAGAAAATATCAACCAAAAAATATAAAAATATCTTCAGAAACCAAGAATTTAGAATTCCAGATTTAAAGGAACACCAATTTTGCAGCACACACAAATTATAATGTGAAAAAAAGAAAAAGAAAGATCCTAATATTTTCCACAAGGAAAAAAAAAAAAAGTCAGCAAAGAGTGATCAAGAATCAAAATAGCATCAGATTTTTAAACAGAAGCACAGAAGCCCAAATACAATGGAGTCATGGCTTCAAATCCTACAGACACTTTATTTGCAACTTAGAATTTTTTTTGTTCAACTAAACTATCAAACAAGTATGATGTAGAAAAAGATAATTTCAGATATACATCACTATAAAAAATTTACTTCACACGTGCTCTTTGCCACAAAGATAATGAAAGCCATATTCCTTAAAAATAAAAAAATAAATTCACAATGGCAGAGGTCCAGAATCTCAGAAACAAGAGATTCATGACTATAGAAACATAAAGGAAATTCTCAAAATGATGGTATTGGGGAGTTTTCAGTAAAGAGCATGCAGTATAGAATGAAGCAGTAGAAAAACTCTGGGAGATATCTTAAACAAGATGAAATTAACACAGAGCCCTATTGACGTAAATAACATATACCGAGGAGAGACCTCTTAACTAATGTCTTTGGGGAGCTGAGTCACTGGTGTACAAATGATTAAGCAAGTAGTGAAAAAAACCCCATAATTATTAACTCTAGGAAAAGTAAATGATTTTACCTAAAAAGTAAACGGTATAGGCTAAAGCTGTCAAAAACAACACAAATACTAAATAGACTCGATCCAAATTATACGATGTCTACACTGGCAAGATGGGAAGTGGCTCCCATCTGACAGAGGTAGGTGGATATTTCCTGGATAGAGGAAATAGGTGCCCCTCTGGTTCATGCTCTTTCCAAGACAACTTCAGAGCTGAGTTTCCTCTCCCCACATTGCAAAGACAAATGTCTAGCCGAAGATCTGAGTTAAAGGGATTTTTGATTGGTGTTGAAGCACTGCGTGGATTAAATGAAAGAGTGAAATAGAATCTGCTTCTGTCACAAATCCACCTTAGGAAGTATGCGGGCAAATATGTTTTCAGCAACTTTCTGATCCATTTAAACTTCAAAATACTCTAGATTATACCTGCTCTCCACACTTCTGCCTGTTTCTAGCTTCCAAGTTTTAATATGGTTTCCGTTTAAGTGAAAACTCAGCTTGCTCTACTCATCAGCCAATTTACTGGGTATGGATGCCACATCACTACTTGGTTCCCTAAAGGTAATTTTGGAGATTTTACCTTTCTCCTCTTTAACATGTAAATTTGCTAATTTTAAGGAAATTGTTTCTGTTATCAAGGCAATATGCACCAGAAAATCCCTTTCAAATGCTGCTTTTATATTAGAAAAAGCGGTCACAAAAAGCCCTGTTGGAAATTCATTCGTGGTGCTAAGAAGTGGTAAAACAGAGTTGTTTATCAATAGGATGACATGTTATTAAACCTACATTTTCCCAATTAACATATCTTTCCTATCTATGGATGATGAGAAACTGAAAGTTCAAACATTCAAACATGAATGATCAGGAAAGACGGAGGCTGCCCTCAGGATTCTGCATGTGGACCAGAGCGGGCAACAACTGTGGTCTGCTGGCCAAACCCGGCCTGCCACTCATCCTTGTAAATCAAGTGTCACTGGGACACAGCCACACCTACTTCTTCATGGGTCACCTGAGCAGCTTTTGCCCTTCAACAGAGATTTGAGCAGTTGCAATAGAGCCCATGGTGCCAATAAGGCCTGAAACATTTGCTTGTGACCCTCTACAGAGAGTGTCTGCCAGTCCCTGATAGGCAACGTAGACGGAAAAATGGGGCAGAGCGCAAAGGGGGTAAGTAGCCATGAGGCTTTGTTTTGCCTATTTCTAAAATATGACCTAAACTTTGTAATAAGCAATGACTCAACATCCTCCTTTATCTTCAGTTCCTCCCAAAATTCTAATAAAATTAGAATGAAGACGGGCAAAATTCACCCATAATACCATAAAAAAAGGAAGAATGCAATCAGAAAGCAAGAAGTGTTGACATATGTCTGCAAGATAACAGTTGGGTCGATGCATTGCTCAGATCAGAGGAAGAGGCACTGGAGGTGGGCACAGCGCCCACTGGTGGAAGCCCCAAAGGCCGAGCAGGTATAGGAGTACGGGTAAACTGAGGTGGAAATAATAATTAGTTACAGGGTGCGCTGTGCCCAGGTGGGTTGGGCAGCTCCTTCAGTTCCATCATCTGTTCAGTTGATTGCAGCAACGAAGACCAAATTAATTCTCAGGCAGGGCTTTCTAATACTTTTTTTTACTTACGAATAAGTAAAGAGTCCATTAGCATGTATTTTAGGCCTAGAGAAAGATATACAGGAAGTACAGTGCCATGGGACCAGTGAGGTGAAAACGGAAGGGACCAAGAGACAGCAGTGAACTCAGGTAAGCTTTCCCACATGGAGGATCTGGGACGCTGAAGACTGCTCCTTTCTGAGCACTCTACTTTGGATGGTTCCCCATATCATGAGGTTTCCCAGTAGGCACTAGTTGTAAAGAATCCACCTGCCAATGCAGGAGACCTAAGAGATGCAGGTTTGGTTCCTGGGTTGGGAAGATCTCCTAGAGGAGGGCACAGCAACCCTCCCCAGTGTTCTTGCCTGGAGAATCCCATGGACAGAACAGCCGGGTGGGCTACAGTCTAAGAGGTCTCAAAAAGTCAGACATTATTGAACCTACTTAACACGTACACCACATTGTGAATACTGTTTCTTGAGGTACACTTTTTAAAGTCCTATTTCCTACCCTCTGTTGCAACCAGAATGTAGACATATGACAGTTCCCCTGATCAGCTGTATCTACTCAAGACTTCTGCTGGATGTGACCTCCATGAGGCAGCCAGCGGGGCATAGGGGGCGTCCATCCAGCTGCTGAGGAGAAAGCACAGGGACAGTGCCCTCGGGCCAAGCAACTCCCTAATTAGGCCAGTTCTTCAGTGAGCTTCTGGAAACTGTTTTTCGCTTTTTTTTTTTCCACCAGCCATTTCTTCCAGAAACTCTTTCAACAGTTGAGTGAATTATTTAATGTTTTAATAAATACCTTCTTGATTAAACTAACTAAAGTGGATTCTTTGTTTTGCACCTAAAAATTCTAACCAATAAAATGTCAAAATAAAATCTTCTTTAGCTTCGTGGTGAACCTAGGTCTGCCTATATATTTCCTGTCCATATACCTTAAAGGGAAATATATACCAAGACGGGACTCTTATCTTCGTATAGAATCAATTTTCCCTTTCAAAGCATAACAATTTTGGGACAACAGTTTCACAACTGTAAAAGAAATGCAGAGTACCCATCTACACTGATCAATGTGGTTCTTCATTTGTAAATATGAATAACCGATCAATGTTCACTTGGTATTTGAAGAAAAGTCACAATTTCAAAGAAAAAGATCAAAAGAGATAATAAAAACACTGACCCAGAGGACGTAGGCATAATGTACATTCTCATTGAAAAAAATACTATTTCTTATCCTCTGAAAATTTGAAGAAATAGGCATTCATAACAAGACAAGCAACTATTTTTAAAAAAAGGATCAATTAAATGGCAAGAAACAGATCCTGGAAATAAATGATTGAAAAATAGAAGAGGCTATGACTACAGAGACTAAATTAGGGGTCCCCAATCCTCAGGATCTAATGCCTGATGATCCGAAGCAGAGGTGACATAATAGTAATGGAAATAAAGTGCACAGTAAATGTAACGCATTTGAATCATCCTGAAGCTGTTCCCCACCCCAATCCCTGGTCGGTGGAAAAACTGTTTTCCACAAAAACAGTCCCTGGTGCCCAAAAGACTGCGCACTACTGAACTAAATAACAGAATGGACACAGATCCTGGGAGCTCTGATGCTAATGCTGAAGCTCCAGGCCTTTGGCCATCTGATGCGAAGAACCTACTCACTAGAAAAGTCTCTGATGCTGGGAAAGATTGAGGGCAGGAGGAGAAGGGGGTGACAGAGGATGGGATGGTTGGATGGCATCACCCACTCACTGGACATGAGTTTGAGCAAACTATGGGAGATAGTGAAGGACAGGGAAGTCTGGCATTCTGCAGTCCATGGTGTTTAAAAGAGTTGGTCATGACTTAACTGACTGAATAACAATAATAATAATCATTAAAATAAATTCAAAGAAAACTTCTAGAACATAGTCCAGACAGATAGAGATGGAAAACATTAAAAGAACATTAAGAGACATGGAAGATAGATTGAACAATGCTCAAACCTAATCCAAAAATTGTACAAAGAGAACAAAAAAAGGAGGAGAGGATTAAAAAGATAGAAGGAAATTTATTTTCAGTCTTCAGAGCCAATTAAAAAAAGGTTTCAGGCATACACATTTTTAAGAGATTCCAGTGTTCCACTGGGAGCACATCACTAATCTTCCCCAAGAGAAAAGCATGACATCAACAAAGGAATAAGAATCAAAATGGCATGAAAATGCTTTCTCATGATCAACATTTCAAATAGAACATTAAAAAATATAAAGAAGTGATAAATAGATTTAAGGGCCTAGATCTGATATATAGAGTGCCTGATGAACTATGGAATGAGGTTCGTGACATTGTACAGGAGACAGGGATCAAGACCATCCCCATGAAAAGAAATGCAAAAAAGCAAAATGGCTTTACAAAATAGCTGTGAAAAGAAGAGAAGCGAAAAGCAAAGGAGAAAAGGAAATATATAAGCATCTGAATGCAGAGTTCCAAAGAAAGCCTTCCTCAGTGATCAATGCAAAGAAATAGAGGAAAACAACAGAATGGGCAAGACTAGAGATATCTTCAAGAAAATTAGAGATACCAAGGGAACATTTCATGCAAAGATGGGCTCGATAAAGGACAGAAATGGTATGGACCTAACAGAAGCAGAAGATATTAAGAAGAGGTGGCAAGAATACATGGAAGAACTGTACAAAAAAGATCTTCATGACCTGGATAATCACGATGGTGTGATCACTCACCTAGAGCCAGACATCCTGGAATGTGAAGTCAAGTGGGCCTTAGAAAGCATCACTACGAACAAAGCTAGTGGAGGTGATGGAATTCCAGTTGAGCTGTTTCAAATCCTGAAAGATGATGCTGTGAAAGTGCTGCACTCAATATGCCAGCAAATTTGGAAAACTCAGCAGTGGCCACAGGACTGGAAAAGGTCAGTTTTCATTCCAATTCCAAAGAAAGGCAATGCCAAAGAATACTCAAACTACCGCACAATCACTGTTTATAAGTTCCAGCAGTTTTTATTGTTAGTGTTAACTTTTCAGATTTTCTACATGGATGATCATGTCATCTATGAACAAGGGCAGGTCTACGTTTTCCTCCCCAGTCTGTATGTCTTCTACTTGCTTTACTAGTCTTACTGCATTAGCACCAGGACTTCCAGCACAATATCAAAAAACACAGATGAGAGGGAATGTCCTTTCCTTGTATCTAATCTTAGTGGGAAAGCTTCCAGTTTCTCAACATTTAACATTATATCAGCAGGAGGCTTTCTGTAAATACACTTTATCAATTTCAGAGCTCCATTTTTAATCTTCTTAAAAGTAAAATAGTGATCTATTCTACATGAAAGAAGTTTTGTTTTTACCTTTACTTTTTTTGGCCTATGAAAGATTTCAAAAATTTAAGAGCCCCAAATTCATACTGTTTGAATTTTTAAGTTAATATGATTTTCCTAATTTAGAATTCTGCTGAATTCACATTATTTTGAGGATATGTTTAAACAAGATTAAAATTAAATAAACTAAGATAAGTTGTTATTTAATCTAGAGAAAGCAATGGGCTTAGAACTGTAAAACTGGACCCCTGTTTAATCTGTATTACAAGAAGAAACTCAAGTTAGGAAAAAAAAAAGAAAAGCTTTTTATTCACTCTTCTGTCAAAGACATTCACCTACTACAATCAAAATCAGTTCAGTTCAGTTCAGTCGCTCAGTCGTGTCTGACTCTTTGCAACCCCATGAATTGCAGCANCAAACTCTTTGCGACCCCCTGAATTGCAGCACGCCAGGCCTCCTTGTCCATCACCAACTCCCGAAGTTCACCCAAACTCATGTCCATCGAGTCGGTGATGCCATCCAGCCATCTCATCCTCTATCATCCTCTTTTCCTCCTGTCCCCAATCCCCCCAGCATCAGAGACTTTTCCAATGAGTCAGCTCTTCACCTGAGGTGGACAAAGTATTGGAGTTTCAGCTTTAGCATCATTCCTTCCAATGAACACCTAGGACTGATCTCCTTTAGGATGGACTTGTTGGATCTCGTTGCAGTCTGAGGGACTCTCAAGAGTCTTCTCCAACACCACAGTTCAAAAGCATCAATTCTCTGGCACTCAGCTTTCTTCACAGTCCAACTCTCACATCCAAACAAAACCACCACAAAAACCATAGCCTTGACTAGACGGACCTTAGTCAGCAAAGTAATGTCTCTGCTTTTAAATATGCTGTCTAGGTTGGACATAACTTTCCTTCCAAGGAGTAAGCGTCTTTTAATTTCATGATGGCTGCAATCACCATCTGCAGTGATTTTGAAGCCCCAAAAAATAAAGTCTGACTTTGTTTCCACTGTTTCCCATCTATTTCCCATGAAATAATGGGACCAGATGCCATGATCTTCGTTTTCTGAATGTTGAGCTTTAAGCCAACTTTTTCACTTTCCTCTTTCACTTTCATCAAGAGGCTTTTTAGTTCCTCTTCACTTTCTGACATAAGGGTGGTGTCATCTGCATATCTGAGGTTATCGATATTTCTACCAGCAATCTTGATTCCAGTTTGTGCTTATTCCAGCCCAGCGTTTCTCATGATATTCTCTGCATATATGTTAAATAAGCAGGGTGACAATATACAGCCTTGACCTCCTTCTTTTCCTATTTGGAACCAGTCTGTTGGTCCATGTTCAGTTTGGACTGTTGCTTCCTGACCTGCATACAGGTTTCTCAAGAGGCAGGTCAGGTGGCCTGGTATGCTCATTTCTTTCAGAATTTTCCAGTTTATTGCGATTCCCACAGTCAAAGGCTTTGGCATCATCAATAAAGCAGAAATAGACAGTCCATGTTCAGTTTGGACTGTTGCTTCCTGACCTGCATACAGGTTTCTCAAGAGGCAGGTCAGGTGGCCTGGTATGCTCATTTCTTTCAGAATTTTCCAGTTTATTGCGATTCCCACAGTCAAAGGCTTTGGCATCATCAATAAAGCAGAAATAGACGTTTTTCTGGAACTCTCCTGCTTTTTCGATGATCCAGTGGATGTTGGCAATTTGATCTCTGGTTCCTCTGACTTTTCTAAAACCAGCTTGAGCATCTGGAAGTTCACAGTTCACGTCTTGCTGAAGCTTGGCTTGGAGAATTTTGAGCATTACTCTACTAGCATGTGAGGTGAGTGCAATTGTGCAGTAGTTTGAGCATTCTTTGGCATTGCCTTTAACAATATCCTCATATTACTTAGTAGGACTCTTCAAAGTTCAAAATCAAGAAATAGAGGGCTAAGTATGTTAATTAGCAACTTATTGACCAGAATGGTGTTAATACATCTTTTGTTACCCGAACATTATCAACTGGATTATTTCAACATTTGCTTACATAACAAACTGTTGGCAACAGGCATTACTTTCTGCAAAAATTCCCCCTGTCAGTAATGTGCTAAAATCATTTACACAATAATATCACTAACAAAATCAAGAAGTAGAGAATATATCAGAATCATAACAGCAAAGCTCCTAGTTTTTCATAACAGGAGGTCAGCAGAAACTGTATGTCTTTTTTCTAGCTGCTATAACAAATTATCATACACTAAGTTACTTAAATGGCACAATTTGTTCTCATCTTGGTGAGAGCTTTTTCTGGCTTACAGAGAGCCACCTTTTCACTGCACCCTCACATGACAAAGAGAGGGAAGCTGTGTCTCTTCCTCCTCTTAAAAGGACACTAATCCCATCATTGGACTCGATCCTCATGACTTCATCTGAAGCTAATTATCTCCCAAAGGTCCCACCTCCAACTGCCATTACATTATAGGTTAGAATATCAACAAATGAATTTTGAGAGGAAACAAGCATTTAGTCCAGAAACTACATAAAGAAAAGGTTCATTTAAAAAATTACAAATTAGTGCATTATTTTAATTAATTGAGTTAACAATCAAGGGGTATCTGGAAATAGCAAAAGCCAACTGTCTCTAAGAAGTGGCATAAAAGTAGAGAACTCAAACTAGGAAGGAATTTTGGCTTTTAATTTTATAACTTTCTATTTTTTTGGAATATTTTAACATTATATTTTATAATTTAAATAATTTTTAAATTTAAATTTGCTTAAATATAATTCATGCAAATTTGTGAGGATTTCATTTCAGTTCACTCACTCAGTCATGTCCGACTCTTTGCGACCCCATGGACTGCATCACCTCAGGCTTCCCCGTCCATCAACATCTTCTGGAGCTTGCTCAGACTCATGTCCATCGAGTCAGTGATGCCATCTAACCATCTCATCCTCTGTCATCCTCTTCTCCTTCTGCCTTCAATCTTTCCCAGCATCAGGGTCTTTTCAAATCAGTCAGTTCTTTGCTTCAGGTGACCAAAGTATTGGAGTTTCAGCTTTAGCATCAGTCCTTCCAATGAATATTTAGGACTGACCTTCTTTAGGATGGACTGGTTTGATCTCCCTGCCGTTGAAGGGATTCTTAAGAGTCTTCTCCAACACCACAGTTCAAAAGCATCAATTCTTGGGTGCTCAGCTTTCTTTAGAGTCCAACACTCATATCCACACATGACTATTGGCAAAACCATAGCTTTCACTAGACAGACCTTTGTTAGTAACGTCTCTGCTTTTTAATATGCTGTCTAAGTTGGTCATAGCTTTTCTTCCAAGGAGCAAGACTCTTAATTTCATGGCTGCAGTCACCATCTGCAGTGATTTTGGAGCCAAAAAAAAAAAAAAGTCTGTCACTGTTTCCATTGTTTCCCTGTCCATTTTCCATGAAGTGATGGGGCCAGATGCCATGATCTTTGTTTTTTAAGTGTTGAGTTTTAAGTCAGTTTTTTCACTCTCCTCTTTCACTTTCATCAAGAAGCTCTTTAGTTCTTCTTTGCTTTCTGTGAGGATTTAGATACTCCAAATTTTAAGAATTATCAAAAGTAGCATAATTAGGATGTATGCTACAAATCAAAAGTTTACTTTTGTTATGCTTGGGCAACAGACAAATACGTATTAATACATGTGTGTTAGTCACTCAGTCATGTCCGACTCTTGTGACCCCATAGAATGTAGTTCGCCAAGCTCCTTTGTCCACAGAATTTTCCAGGCAAGAATACTGGAGTGGGGAGGGGTGGTCCTAAGATGGCGGAGGAATAGGACGGGGAGACCACTTTCTCCCCCACAGATTCAACAAAAGAACATTTCAACACGGAGTAAATTCCACAATACAACTTCTGAATGATGGCAGAGGACATCAGGCACCCAGAAAAGCAGCTTACAACTTCCGAATGATGGCAGAGGACATCAGGCACCCAGAAAAGCAGCTCATTGTTTTCAAAAACAGGTAGGAAAAAATATAAAAGACAAAAAAGAGACTAAAGAGGTAGGGAGGGAGCTCTGTCCTGGGAAGGGAGTCTTAAAAAGAGAGAAGTTTCCAAAAACCAGGAAACACTCTCACTGAGGTGAGCCTTGGAAGCACAGAGGGCAACATAACAGGGAGGAAAACTAAATAAATAATTAAAACCCACAGATTATGAGCCCAGCAGTAACTCCCCCAGTGGAGAAGCAGCGCAGACGCCTGCATCTGCCACTAGCAAGCAGGGGCTGGGCAGGGAGGCGCGGGCTGCAGTGCTTTTTAAGAAGCGAGCCCAAATGCCCCAAGTGTAACCAGAGTGAACTAACTTGGGCTAGCAAACCAGCCTGTGGGACAGCTACCATGCGAAAAGCTCTAACATAAGACACCACCAGGACCACGCACAGAACAAAGGATGGAACAGAATTAGCCAGCTGCAGACCATCCCCCTCCAGTGACAGATAGCCAGAGCCCGAAGGGCCAGAAGGGGGCAATAGCAGCCCCAGAGAGACATTAACTACCAAACTGCAAACAGGCTTCTTTGCTAACTAAGACTTCTTGGGGTTCTGGACAGTCATCATCCACATAAGAAGGTGCACCAGTTGTACACCCAGAAAACTGAGCAGCAGGGATGGGAGAGGTGATAAGTTGCAGCAACCACGGTCGCCAAATAGCTGAGCTACTTGGACCTGGGAAGGGCACAAAACGCACGCCCAACCGAGTCTGCACCTCTGAGGACTACCTGAGTGCCTGAGCCTGAGCGGCTCAGACCTGGGAGGTGCATGCAGCCCAGGGCCAGCCTCAGACGGTTCCCGGCAGAGCAACCTAGAGCCCGAGCTGTGTGTGCTGCGAGCGGGGGCAGGCCCAGTGTGGCTGAGATACTGCAAGCACACTCCAGTGTTATTTGTTTGCAGTGTCCCTCCCTCCCCACAGCACGACTGAACAAATGAGCCTAAAAAAGTGTCCACCACCACCCCTCTTGTGTCAGGGTGGAAATCGGACACTGAAGAGACCAAACAGCAAGAAGCAAAAGAGCAAACAGAAAAAGCTAAAACAGAGGGAACTGCCTTGGAAGTGACAGGTGCAAAAGATTAAAACCCTGTCATTAGTACCGACTACATAGGAAGGGGCATATAGGTCTTGAGAAATAGAAGCCAGACCAAGGAACTACCCAAAAATGAACTGACCCCACACTGCCCACAACAACACCAGAGAAAGTCCTAGATATTTCTTTACTCTTTTTACGATCATTCTTTTTTTTTTTTTTGGTTGTTTTTTCTTCTCTTCTTTTTTTTAACATTAAAAAAATCTTAAGTCCTCTATTTCTCCTTTAATTTTCATTTTTATAACCTACTATTACTTTTTTTTAAAAAAAGACCCTATTTTTAAAGCAAACTTCATATATATTTTTTTCTTTTTAATAATTCTTCTGACTTTCTTCTTCTTCTTTTCTTTAATATTGTATTTTTGAAAATACAACCTCTACTCTAGATTTTTATTTTTTTATTACTTAAAAAAAAATTTTTTTTTTTTTTTTACTCTAGATTTTTAATCTTTGCTTTTTGGTTTTTGTTGTCAATTCTGTACTTTTAAAAACCCAAATTTCACTACCCAGTTTTACCTGAGAGTGAGATTACTGGCTTGACCACTCTCTCCTCCTTTGGACTCTGCTTTTTATCCACCAAGAGGACTCTGTCTCTTCTCTCCCCCTTCTCTTCTCTACCCAACTCTGTGAATCTCTGTGTGTTCTAGATGGGGGAGAACACTTAAGGAACTGGTTACTGGCTGGATCTGTCTCTCTCCTTTTCATTTCCCTCTTTTATCCTCCTAGCCACCTCTGTCTACTTCCTCCCTCTTCTCTACCCTGTATAACCCTGTGAATACCTCTGAGCGGTCCAGACTGTGGAGCGCACATAAGGAAGTGATTACTGGCTAGCTTGCTCTCTCCTCTTTTAATCCCACCTCATCTCATTCCAGTCACCTCTAACTAACCCCTCCCTCTTCTCTTCTCCATGTAACTCAGAGAACCTCTCTGGGTGTCCCTCAAGGTGGAGAAACTTTTCACCTTTAACCTAGATGTTTTATCATCGGTGCTGTATAGATGGAGACGTCTTGAGGCTACTGTAAAAATAAAACTGAAAACCAGAAGCAGGAGGCTTAAGTCCAAACCCTGAGAATATCAGAGAACTCCTGAATCCACGGAACATTAATAAATAGGAGCTAATCAAACACCTCCATATATATACTGAAACCAAGCACCACCCAAGGGCCAACAAGTTCCAGAGGAAGACATACCACGCAAATTCTCCAGCAACAGAAGAACACATCCCTGAGCTTCAATATACAGGAAGCTCAAAGTTACTCCAAAACCACTGACGTCTCATAACCTATTACTGGTCACTCCATTGCACTCCAGAGAGAAGAAATCCAGCTCCACCCACCAGAACTCCAGCACAAGCCTCCCTCACCAAGAAACCTTGACAAGCCACAGATACAACCCTACCCACAGTGAGGAAACTCCATAATAAAGAGAACTCCACAAATTCCCAAAATATAGAAAGGCCACCCCAAACACAGCAATATAACCAAGATGAAGAGACAGAGGAATACTCAGCAGGTAAAGGAACAGGAGAAATGTCCACCAAACCAAACAAAAGAGGAAGAGATAGGGAATCTACCTGAGAAAGAATTCCGAATATTGATAGTGAAAATGATCCAAAATCTTGAAATAAAAATGGAATCACAGATAAATAGCCTGGAGACAAGGATTGAGAAGATGCAAGAAAGGTTTAACAAGGACTTAGAAGAAATAAAAAAGAGTCATTGTACAATAAATAATGCAATAAATGAGATCAGGAACACTCTGGAGGCAACAAATAGTAGAATAACGGAGGCAGAAGATAGGATTAGTGAAATAGAAGATAGAATGGTAGAAATAAATGAATCAGAGAGGAATAGAGAAAAACGAATTAAAAGAAATGAGGACAATCTCAGAGACCTCCAGGACAATATGAAACGCTCCAACATTCGAATTATAGGAGTCCCAGAAGAAGAAGACAAAAAGAAAGACCATGAGAAAATCCTTGAGGAGATAATAGTTGAAAACTTCCCTAAAATGGGGAAGGAAATAGCCAACCAAGTCCAAGAAACCCAGAGAGTTCCAAATAGGATAAACCCAAGGCGAAACACGCCAAGACACATATTAATCAAATTAACAAAGATCAAACACAAAGAACAACTATTAAAAGCAGCAAGGGGAAAACAACAAATAACACACAAGGGGATTCCCATAAGGATAACAGCTGATCTTTCAATAGAAACTCTTCAGGCCAGGAGGGAATGGCAAGACATACTTAAAGTGTTGAACGAAAAAAACCTACAGCCCAGATTACTGTACCCAGCAAGGATCTCTTTCAAATACGAAGGAGAAATCAGAAGCTTTACAGACAAGCAAAAGCTGAGAGAATTCAGCACCACCAAACCAGCTCTCCAACAAATGCTAAAGGATATTCTCTAGACAGGAAACAAAAAGGGTGTATAAACCCGAACCCAAAACAATAAAGTAAATGGCAACGGGATCATACTTCTCAATAATTACCTTAAACGTAAATGGGTTGAATGCCCCAACCAAAAGACAAAGACTGGCTGAATGGATACAAAAACAAGACCCTTGTATATGCTGTCTACAAGAAACCCACCTCAAAACAAGGGACATAAACAGACTGAAAGTGAAAGGCTGGAAAAAGATATATCATGCAAATAGAGACCAAAAGAAAGCAGGAGTGGCAATACTCATAGCTGATAAAATAGACTTTAAAGCAAAGGCTGTGAAAAGAGACAAAGAAGGCCACTACATAATGATCAAAGGATCAATCCAAGAAGAAGATATAACAATTATAAATATATATGCACCCAACATAGGAGCACCGCAATATGTAAGACAAATGCTAACAAGTATGAAAGGGGAAATTGACAATAACACAATAATAGTGGGAGACTTTAATACCCCACTCACACCTATGGACAGATCAACTAACCAGAAAATTAACAAAGAAACGCAAACTTTAAATGATACAATAGACCAGTTAGACCTAATTGATATCTATAGGACATTTCACCCCAAAACAATGAATTTCACCTTTTTCTCAAGTGCTCACGGAACCTTCTCCAGGATAGATCACATCCTGGGACATAAATCTAACCTTGATAAATTCAAAAAAATCGAAATCATTCCAAGCATCTTTTCTGACCATAATGCATTAAGATTAGATCTCAATTACAGGAGAAAAACTATTAAAAATTCCAACATTTGGAGGCTGAACAATACGCTTCTGAATAACCAACAAATCACAGAAGAAATCAAAAAAGAAATCAAAATGTGCATAGAAATGAATGAAAATGAAAACACAACAACCCAAAACCTGTGGGACACTATAAAAGCAGTGCTAAGAGGAAAGTTCATAGCAATACAGGCATACCTCAGGAAACAAGAAAAAAGTCAAATAAATAACCTAACTCTACACCTAAAGCAACTAGAAAAGGAAGAAATGGAGAACCCCAGAGTTAGTAGAAGGAAAGAAATCTTAAAAATTAGGGCAGAAATAAATGCAAAAGAAACAAAAGAGACCATAGCAAAAATCAACAAAGCCAAAAGCTGGTTTTTTGAAAAGATAAATAAAATTGACAAACCATTAGCCAGACTCATCAAGAAACAAAGGGAGAAAAATCAAATCAATAAAATCAGAAATGAAAATGGAGAGATCACAACAGACAACACAGAAATACAAAGAATCATAAGAGACTACTATCAGCAATTATATGCCAATAAATTGGACAACGTGGAAGAAATGGACAAATTCTTAGAAAAATACAACTTTCCAAAACTGAACCAGGAAGAAATAGAAAATCTTAACAGACCCATCACAAGCACGGAAATTGAAACTGTAATCAGAAATCTTCCAGCAAACAAAAGCCCAGGTCCAGACGGCTTCACAGCTGAATTCTACCAAAAATTTCGAGAAGAGCTAACACCTATCCTACTCAAACTCTTCCAGAAAATTGCAGAGGAAGGTAAACTTCCAAACTCATTCTATGAGGCCACCATCACCCTAATACCAAAACCTGACAAAGATGCCACAAAAAAAGAAAACTACAGGCCAATATCACTGATGAACATAGATGCAAAAATCCTCAACAAAATTCTAGCAATCAGAATCCAACAACACATTAAAAAGATCATACACCATGACCAAGTAGGCTTTATCCCAGGAATGCAAGGATTCTTCAATATTCGCAAATCAATCAATGTAATTCACCACATTAACAAATTGAAAAATAAATGCCATATGATTATCTCAATAGATGCAGAGAAGGCCTTTGATAAAATTCAACATCCATTTATGATAAAAACTCTCCAGAAAGCAGGAATAGAAGGAACATACCTCAACATAATAAAAGCTATATATGACAAACCCACAGCAAACATTATCCTCAATGGTGAAAAATTGAAAGCATTTCCCCTAAAGTCAGGAACAAGACAAGGATGTCCACTTTCACCGCTACTATTCAACATAGTTCTGGAAGTTTTGGCCACAGCAATCAGAGCAGAAAAAGAAATAAAAGGAATCCAAATTGGAAAAGAAGAAGTAAAACTCTCACTGTTTGCAGATGACATGATCCTCTACATAGAAAACCCTAAAGACTCCACCAGAAAATTACTAGAGCTAATCAATGAATATAGTAAAGTTGCAGGATATAAAATCAACACACAGAAATCCCTTGCATTCCTATACACTAATAATGAGAAAGTAGAAAACGAAATTAAGGAAACAATTCCATTCACCATTGCAACGAAAAGAATAAAATACTTAGGAATATATCTACCTAAAGAAACTAAAGACTTATATATAGAAAACTATAAAACACTGATGAAAGAAATCAAAGAGGACACTAATAGATGGAGAAATATACCATGTTCATGGATTGGAAGAATCAATATAGTGAAAATGAATATATTACCCAAAGCAATCTACAGATTCAATGCAATCCCTATCAAGCTACCAGCGGTATTTTTCACAGAACTAGAACAAATAATTTCAAGATTTGTATGGAAACACAAAAAACCTCGAACAGCCAAAGCAATTTTGAGGAAGAAGAATGGAACTGGAGGAATCAACTTACCTGACTTCAGGCTCTACTACAAAGCCATAGTCATCAAGACAGTATGGTACTGGCACAAAGACAGAAATATAGATCAATGGAACAAAATAGAAAGCACAGAGATAAATCCACATACTTATGGACACCTTATCTCCACACCAATTTCTTACTTCATACTTCTTTAAGACCCTAATTAATATTTTCATCAAATCTACTAACTTAAATCTTTAGTTTTACTTTTTCCCTCCAATAAACTTGGAGGCTCCTGCCAGGCACTCCACATGCTCAGTCCTACCTTCCTGGCTTCTTAGTCATCTTCCAACTTTCATTTTCAGTCCTCTTACCCTCCTGTATGCAATATCATTCTCAGTTCTCTAAAATCAGCATTTTAACTGGCTCGAACTGGTGTCAACTTAGAAAGAGCTCCATCCCTGCTTCCTCCTTCCTGGCCACTGTGCTCTCTCCCTCTACATGCAAGCTGCTCCTAACTGTTATCTTTGCACACTCTGGGCACTCTATCAACTTCCATTAATTAATCAGCTCAGGTCAAAAACATTTCTTTACCCTAAATCTGAGGATGCTGCTCTTGATAAGAAAGCATGCACTTGAATTAGAAACACACACACACACACATTTAAAACAACTCTTGTGCTAATGCTGATATCACAAAATAATGCAAGGTCACCAACAGCCTCCAATTTTTTAATCTCAAACTTACTTGACCTTATGGCATCATATTTTCTCTTGATTTGAGGATAACAAATTCTCGTTGCTTTCCTCCTTTCTCCCAGGCCAGCCATGTTCCATTTCCTTTACCAGTTCAGCTCCTTTATATTAGAAAGACCCACATTCTCAGCCTCATCAGTAACTTTGTTTTCTTGACCCTCTTGCCTGAAATAACCTCTTCGCATTGCAAGGCAAACTCTTACCCATCCTTCAGATGCCAATTATATATTATTATCTCACACAGGACTTATATAAATCCCATCTAAAATCGTGTGCCACATGGTTATTTTTAAATTTTTATTTTATATTAGAATATAGTTGGTTTACAATGTTGTGTTAGTTTCAGGTTTATGGCAAAGCGGTTCAGTTATACATATACATACATTCACTTTTTTTCCCAGATTTTTTTTTCCCCCATACGGACTATTACAGATGACTGAGTAGAATTCCCCATGCTATATATACACCACATTGTCTTTTTAAATCTCTATCTTTTGTAATTTTATACTCACTTTGATATTATTTATGTCAGGGCTTACATTCTATCATAATCTTTGTAAGTGTAGGGGCCACATCTGTCTATTCATTGCTTGAGCATCCTAACACAGGAATGAGGCTCTATAATTAACTGTTGGATAAATGAATGAATAACCTAAGACTAGGACAATTTTCAATTTTTACCTCTATTGTAACATGATTTCAGAGTAAGGAGATGGTAACAACACTGGGTATACTCATGTTTGATCCATTTTGCTGTTTTCTGCATCAAGATCAACATATGTGTGAGAAAGTTCTATCATATCATAGTGAAAGTCAGTTGCATCTGACTCTTTGTGATCCCATGGACTATGCATTCCATGGAATTCTCCAGGCCAGAATACTGGAGTGGGTAGCCTTTCCCTTCTCCAGGGGGTCTTTGCAACCCAGGGATTGAACCCAGGTCTCCTGCATTGCAGGCAGATTCTTTACCAGTTGTATACTGTAGCTCAATTTTTCTGTAAATCCAAAACTGTTCTAAAAATAAAAGTTATTAATTAAGAAAAAGAGGATGGGACCACAGCTTGGTGGTAAAAAGCATGGGCTAGAAGTCAGACTGTCTAGTTTCAGTCCCACTGCTGTTACCTAACAGCTGTGTCTTTTGGGGCAAGTTCCTTAAACTCTCTCTAAGGGGATAAATGTTTCTGTTTGCTTCATTTTATTTTGTTTTAATGTTTTGGCCACTGCTGTATCCACAGCCCCTGGAACAATGCCTGGCATGTAGTATGGACTCAATAACTACTAAATTAATGAATGTACTTTTTAAAATTAATTTTTATTGGAGTATATTTAATTTACAACGTTGTGTCGATTTCTGCTGTAGAGCAAAGTGAATCAGCTATATGTATACATATAGTCCCTCTTTTTTGTTTTTCCTTCCCATTTAGGTAAATACAGAGCATTTAGTAGAGTTCCTTGCACAGTAGATTCTCATTAGTTACATGAAATATATAACTGGCTCAGACAGTAAAAGAATCTGCTTGCAATGCAGGAAACTCAGGTTCAATCTTTGGGTAGGGAGGATCCCTGCAATTCACTTCAGTATTGTTGCCTGGAGAATTCCATGGACAGAAGAATCTGGCAGGCTCCAGTGCATGGGGTTGCAAAGAGTCAGACACGACTGAGCGACTATCACTTTCACTTCACTTTCTTTCTCACTGCATATCTGTCAATCCCAATCTCATAATCCATTTCACCTCCTCCACCCCTCCTAGTATTTACTTGCTGCATCTGTGTCTCTATTTTTGCTTTGCAAATAATTTCATCAATATAAATGAATATGCTTTTTAAAAGCCAACAAACAAGTCTCAAACTTTACAAACAAGTTTGTGGTCTAAGTGAGAGTTGTCTGTTGATAAAATTATTTCTTCATTTGCCAAATGGATAGATTGTAGCATCAGTACCAAATGCTTACACACTAAGATTTTTCTCCAATTCATGTTTCTCAGTATTTCAAGTATTTCTGTTTCTCCCCCTGGGGAAAAAACGCAAGTTTCCCATCTACTTAGAATTTTCAATAAGAAAGTATCTCTTGTAAATAAAAATGAAAAGATGTTCTTCATGTCTTCATGGACAAATAAGCACTTCATTCTACTTGCTTGCTGTAATTAGGTGAAACAACAAACTCTAACAAACTCAAGGTGAGAGTCATCCACTAAGATCCAGTTTCCAGCTTGCAGAAGCCCTTGGTACTACTCCAACTTAAATGTCTTAGGGAGATAATCTACTGTCGCTGTCTAGTAATAATATCACGGATATGACCCCCAGAAGTGTAGGGAAAAATAATTAATATCTGTCTCTAGAAATGAGAAGAAAGAGAATAGCTAACATACAAGAGATTGCCAAGATCAAAAGAATGTTCCACAAAACTTGGCGAAGGAATCAAAACATTTTTACTATGCAGGTTGGGATCATATTGAATTTATATCAACAAATCATAGTTCTCAAAGGACTAGCTCAGCAAATTTATGTTTGTTTAAGAATGAAAATCAATATGTTCTGGAAGGGACAGTAATGTTAAGTGCCTTCAACTCCATGTAGCTCATAGAGAACATTTGTCCTGGCATTTTGAAGTTGAACAGAGTTGTTTTCTTTTGTTTTGTTTCCAATATACTTCTAAAGTATACTTCCAGAGGGAGATACAATCCATCCTATTGAAAATGTTATCCTTTGTTGCGGAAGGAAAAGAAAATCACTCAGTGCCGTCATAGTTAGAGCATGAAGTATGAGCCTTGTCTGCCCATCATTTGACTCATCATTAACAAATGCATAATGATTATATATTACGTGCTGGACATTGTGCCGATCTAAAAAGACAAGTTTTCCTATCTATACTCAAAGATGTCAAAATATGATCGAAAGAAAATGAGTCAGCACTTGTCTGTTTATCCATTTATTCATTTTGCCCTTTATTCATTAATTCCATAGTCCTGATATTTGCCAAGCACTGTGTCCAGTGTCTAGCATCTGGCAATCATTGTCATTGTAGAGCAAATAGATATGGTCTCAACCTTCATGGAGCCAGATATTCTACTAGGTATTTTATGAATATTACCTCTCTTAATTTAAACCTCAAAGTTTTGATGACCAAGAAATTAGTTTCCTCTGTGGCAAAGACAATGTGCCACTCACTAAATATCCACATTTGCCTATGTTTTCAAGCTCCCCCATCCCCATCCCCTTGTAGATGTATTTTAATTTCACTGTGTGATAATTTTAAACAACAGATGGAGATAAGAAGTAACAAGTGTCCCTTCAGACCAAAACCATTAAAGCTGATGTGCCTCCTACATCTCTAATCACCTGTTTACGTGTGCCCATGAGGAACACATGCTCAGACAGTTCTGATACAAAAGACAGAAGCTGCCTGGAGCCTTGAGTCACTAAATGGAAGACAGCATCCTTGGGGAAATGAAAAGAACTTCACTGCAACTTGCTTGAGCAAGAAAAATCATGCATTATGTTACGTTGCTGAGACTTGTGTTTGTCGCTTCAGGAAACCCTGACTAATATACCGTCCCTCTTCTTAATTATGATCCTTAAGATTCTGAGTTAATGTAAATTAAGATAGAACTTCTTTGGCTCATGAATCCTCTAGGATCTCACTGGTGCCAACTAAAGATCGGCACTTGCCATCTGGCTCTACAAGGATTAAATCACAGGCCCTTATGAGCACTGATCTTCAACATCCCCTGAAAGGAGTTCAGTGTGGAGATCAGGAATGAGGCACTCTGTTCTATGTAAAAACTGGCAGAACAGAAACTCAGATAGATATTTTTAGGAGAAGATTTTATGAGTTCAGTTCTTGTATCTCCTCATGTTTAGAAAAGTATTCAAAACTTTCAGGGTAATGTCCACTCCTTGTAACTAGCAGGAACCTTTACAAGACTAGCAGTAACCTTCTGCAAAAATGTGTGCTTGATTGCATGTACCCTTCACCAAAATCACATATATTACTGACCTTCCCCCCCCACCCCCCCCCCCCGCCTCATTGGAACAGTTTCTTGGAGCTATCTGAAATGCTGTCTTCCAGGCTATAGTTCTCATTTTGCCCCAAATAAAAAGTTAACTCATAACTATCATATTGTACTTTTTTTTTTTTTTTT
>SJYX01006637.1:327707-338074 GCA_006410675.1 Oreotragus oreotragus | reverse complement strand
TCCCAGTTTGATACATGAGATAGGGTGCTCAGGGCTGGTGCACTGGGATGACCCTGAGGGATGGGATGGGGAGGGAGGTGGGAGGGAGGTGGGAGGGGCGTTCAGGATGGGAACACATGTACACCCATGGCTGATTCATGTCAATGTATGGCAAAAACCACTATAATATTGTAAAGTAATTAGCCTCCAATTAAAATAAATTTAAAAAAAGAAAAAACACAGGGCTAACTTAACCAGATATGAATAGAACTGACCTATGTATAAGTGAAATAAGAGGCCATTTCCAGGTAATAAAAGAAGTATATATTTTTTTAAATGCAGAGTCTTAACCACTGAATTGCAGGGAAGCCTCAACTATAAGATATTTTATATTACTTTAAAAAATATTAGTAGTGAAGTTGTGGGTTTTTAAAAAAATCTCTAACTTATCATATGTGAGTTCATGTGATTCCACTATTTTTTAGCTACTGAACTCCTGTGATCCTCTTTGTGAATTTGCAAATTATTTGGTGACATGTACATGGTTAAACTTCTCTAGAAGTTTCTAAAAGCTCACTTTCAATTTCTATACCTAAGTCATCTCAGACCAATGTTACTTTGGCAGTTCAGGTAACCGTGCTTTTAGTAGTACTGCTTAACATAACAAAATGTCTTTGATTTGTGTTTAAAGTGAGCTTTACATTTGTACAACCAGAAATTCAGAATTTTCCATAATTGTTTAAAAAAAGAAAAAAAGGAAAAAAAAACCTTGACCTAAGGAAACTGTGCTGGGTAATATTGGGTAGAAATAAGATGCACAGCGTGAACAGCATTAGCAGGACTTTGATGAAGAAATGAGCAATCTGGGTTCTGTGGATCAGAAATATTTCCTCAGCAAAACTTACTAAGTGTTCTACACATTCCTAATGGAAAAGAGCTGATTGTGAATACCAAGACATTTTGTATATTATAGTTCATTGCATAGAAATCATTCCTAGAGACAGAGTAAACTATATATAGTTTCCACTCCCTAGAGAAGGTCTGGTATTCTCAGGTAATCTTTTTGTAGTTGAAAAAAACAAAAAAACAAAAAACCAATTACATATTGATAGCTTAAAAAACTTGAATAGATAAATCTGGATCCAAGACTGATAACTCTCATGAGAATTCTAGTTACCAGTCTGAACAGATGGAGCAAAAACAAATTAGATTAAAAAGGTGCCTTCACATAGTTTACTCCCATCTGAGCCTGCTACACATTAGAATTTTTATTTAAAACCCGTCTGTATGTATATACATACACAACACACAAATATCACATGTGTATATACACCACTGTTTCTCAACCATGGCACTTAATTACGTGTAAGCCTGTAAACCATGCTGTGGGAACTCTTCTGTGCATGACAGAATGTTTACTGATTATTATTATTATTTGAGCTGTGATGTGAAGCATGCAGGATTTAGTTCCCCAACCAGGGATTGAATCTGCACTCCCTGCATTGGAAACACAGTTTTAACCACTGGACCACAGATAAATCCCCATTATAAGATGTCTAGAAGCATCCATGGACTCTACCCACTAGATACTAGTAACATGGTCCCAGTTCTGACAATCAAAAACATCTTTGGATACTGCCAAGTGCATCATGGGGGAAAAGTTGTCCCTGATTGAGAATCAGTGAAATATACTATGTACATATCTGTTTTAAGCTATTCAGAATGTTACAAGAAAATATCATGATGGAATATCTTCTAAAGAATAGAAATTTATTTCTTATAGTTCTCAAGGCCAGAGTCCAAGCTCAAGGTGTCAGCATAGTCATGTTTTCCATGAGGGCCCTGGCTCACAGCCTTCTTGTGCCCCTCTTGCTGGGGAGGGGCTGAGAGAATCTGTCTGGAGCATCTTTTACAAGGGTACTAATCCCAATCAGTACTTCACCCTGGTGACCCGAGCACCTCCCAAATGCCCACCTCCTGACATCACTTTTCTGGGGGGTTAGGATTTCAATACATGAATTGGGGAAGGGAAGGATGGCACAAATATTCAGTCCACAGCAATATCTTTCAACAAATAATCTTAGTTTATTGGGGAAACATGCATGAATCCATCATAATTCATTAAAAAAGCAAGCTGATGCATTCTTTTCATGAAAGTAGGATGGGACAAAGTGTTAAGAAATGCATTACTTAGTCAATTTTTTATGAAAGTGATTTAAAGATACTTAAATCATGTCCTGATTGGATTTTAAACATACTGTTTCAGATACTTGTCTCTGTGAGGGCACAGTTTCAAATATCAACCAAAAGTAAATGTTAGCTATAAAATACTCTCATTATTTGAAGTGGTTAGGAAGGACAAAATAATATGGAGACATGTGGGTTCTGCATGTATATTCCAGTCTGTGGGAGGACCGGTCAGAAGACATTCTTTCACTTTCCTCCCAGTTCTGGAGGATCCAGCTGGAGTAACCTGTCTCGCCCTCATGGAACAGGGAGGGTTCCATCTAGTCAGGGTTTTGGCAGAGTTCTGGCAGCCTTGTCTGTGGGCAGGCGGCCTCCTCACATTTCTGTTACTTTATTCTTGAGAAAGTTGCCATGGAGACTGGCATGAAGATGGCAGTCAGCCAGGCAGAGAGAGAGGGAGAGTTTCAAGTAGGAAGAAACAAACAAGCTCACACACATTCATGCTCCCCAAACACAACCTTGTGTGTATATAACAGACTTAAAAAAAAATGGTGTCATCACCTGTTTGGGTAAATGGTTTAACCATTGTTTCTTTTCTAACTTGCCCTAAAAAGCAACACCAGCTAAGACCAGTTAATTAAGTAAGAAATAGTACCTATGAAAGTAATCCATCACAGCTCAAGAGCAGCCAGCTAGTGGGCATCTGATGGCAAAATCTGTTTGCTTGGGAAAAAAGAATCATAAGAAAGAAAAGTGAAATGATACAGTAAATGAAAAGTGCATTCTTCTTTTGGTGAAAACAAATGTGATTTTGTCAAATTAAATATTATGAAAAACAATCCAACAATCCAACCTGCACAAAAAAACTGTAATAGAACATAAGACTTTGCAGGTTTGGTTTTAATTTTGGAAGAATAATGAATGAAGATTATCATTAGCATTCTTCACAGCCTCAGATTTTATCTAATATATGGTGTTTGGAGCACTTTGCACTACATCCTTTGACTCAAGGTATTTTGTCAAAAGTGATAAGAAATCCTGAAGGATGTCTGAATTGCCATCACTTCATGGCAAATAGATGGGGAAAAACAGTGGCTGACTTTATTTTGGGGGGCTCCAAAATCACTGCAGATGGTGACTGCAGCCATGAAATTAAAAGATGCTTACTCCTTGGAAGCAAAGTTATGACCAACCTAGACAGCATATTCAAAAGCAGAGACATTACTTTGTCAACAAAGGTCTGTCTAGTCAAAGCTATGGATTTTCCAGTAGTCATGTATGGATGTGAGAGTTGGACTATAAAGAAAGCTGAGCACAGAAGGATGGATGCTTTTGAACTGTGGTGTTGGAGAAGACTCTTGAGAGTCCCTTGGACTGCAAGGAAATCCAACCAGTCCATCCTAAAGGAAATCAGTCCTGGGTATTCATTGGAAGGACTGATGTTGAAGCTGAAACTTCAATATTTTGACCATCTGATGAGAAGAGCTGACTCATTTGAAAAGACCCTGATGTTGGGAAAGATTGAAGGCAGGAGGAGGAGGATGAGATGAGGATGAGATGGTTAGATGGCATCACCGACTCAATGGACATGAGTTTGGGTGAACTCCGGGAGTTGGTGATGGACAGGGAGGCCTGGTGTGCTGCAGTTCATGGGCTCACAAAGAGTCGGACACAACTGAGCGACTGGACTGATACTGAAATGATACATGCAGGAAAGTCCTTAAGAATACCCTAAAAGAACGTCAGAAACTTACATGCTATGTATACATAAATCAGTTAACATTTATTTGGAAAGTGAACTTCTGTAAGCCAAATGCTCATAATAAAATCAGAGTTTCTATCAATATATGCTTTTATTCCCAGCATAAAGATATGCATATAAACAATATGTAGGAAAGCATCTCTATGATTCAGATTATTGGAATGATGATGGTGCAAACAAGCCATCAAAGAGAAAGAAAAAACATGAGAGAAAAAAAATCCATAGAAGATGAAACTTTCCTTTCTGTTTCTTAAGAAAGTGGTGTAGACTTTTCAAAGGCTGGTGGCGTCTATGCATGACCAACTAACTCAGAGAGATAACTTGACAATTGTGAACTCTTTTCCTCTCTCCCCTAAAAACACACTCTCTTAGACATATTGCCACATGAGTTTCTGTGTTACCCCAACAAGCTAACCGAAAGCAGTTCACTTAAGGTTTAAGCTGAGGCTTTGTTTTCCAAATTTGGGGAACACTGCAACATCTTACTCCAGAATAACTGCATATGTATCAAAATTTAGTGTCAGTGACCAAACATGCCTGGATTTTAGATGGTCCTTTTGTCACCAGAGAAACAGGACCTGCTGAAATTGCCAAGAAACTATTCAGTCATTCAAATTGACAAGCATCATGCTGATACCATTCACATCAGCTTGTGGTCCACATGTCAGCTACATCAGCTGTCCACTCGATTTTCTGATCCCCTTGCCTGATGAGCAACAGAGCAAAAGGCAGAAGTCTGTCTAGACAAAAGTAATTTACCCAAAGCATCTCCTCTGTAACCCATAGAAAGAGATACCACTATTTCCATGGTCACATACATGTGACCATGGAAACTGACAGTAATTAAGATGAAATTTCACCATCTCATTAATGGCAATGCAATGCCTGAATGAAAATCAATTCATTGATTTTGACTGAAAGGAAATCAATTAAAATCAAATTTTATTTTAAGGCAAAGGGCATGCCCTGAAAAATAGGAGAGTTGGGTTTTTATTAGCGAATAAGAAAGTGAGTCCTCATGCTGTGACACAACTCTGATTGTATTGAACTACAACACATTTATGGAACATCAATCTTTCAGAATTCTCACAAAGACATCTTGATAAACTTGTTTAAAAGTTGAACTAAAACTTCCCCCACGCTCTACACATACTCCTGCAATGTTTTGGCATTATTTTCAGCAGGAATGAAGGCAAGAATGTTCAACAAGAGCTATGACTTATAATTTCTCACAGATGAAAGGAGCAGTGTGCTTTTCAATCTCCACTAACACATCATTCTTTCACATTCCTTTGATTAAAAGATTTGCAAGTAAAAAGCTTATGAAGTTAGTTTAAAGGTATGCTAGGGAAAATAAAAAATAGTGATTTTCTTAAAGAGTTGCAATTGTACAGAGGATAACTTTCCTTCCTTGAGAGAAGGCAAAAAGCAGACAGATGGACACTTTACCACAAATTATTTTGTTTATACAAATAAAAGAAATTTCTTCTCTAAGCACTATTAAGCCTAGAGTCATTTCCAACATGCATGACCCTGTTGTTAACCTTGGGGGGCATTGAGATCAGATTCTGGTTTTGTGTTTAGTCATTCTACTCACCCTCCTATCTGCTCCATTTTTAAGCATTTCTCTATATTCTTGGGACTTCCCTCCTCCTGCCACTTCCATCCCATCTNCCTAAAGGAAATCAGTCCTGGGTATTCATTGGAAGGACTGATGTTGAAGCTGAAACTTCAATATTTTGACCATCTGATGAGAAGAGCTGACTCATTTGAAAAGACCCTGATGTTGGGAAAGATTGAAGGCAGGAGGAGGAGGATGAGATGAGGATGAGATGGTTAGATGGCATCACCGACTCAATGGACATGAGTTTGGGTGAACTCCGGGAGTTGGTGATGGACAGGGAGGCCTGGTGTGCTGCAGTTCATGGGCTCACAAAGAGTCGGACACAACTGAGCGACTGGACTGATACTGAAATGATACATGCAGGAAAGTCCTTAAGAATACCCTAAAAGAACGTCAGAAACTTACATGCTATGTATACATAAATCAATTAACATTTATTTGGAAAGTGAACTTCTGTAAGCCAAATGCTCATAATAAAATCAGAGTTTCTATCAATATATGCTTTTATTCCCAGCATAAAGATATGCATATAAACAATATGTAGGAAAGCATCTCTATGATTCAGATTATTGGAATGATGATGGTGCAAACAAGCCATCAAAGAGAAAGAAAAAACATGAGAGAAAAAAAATCCATAGAAGATGAAACTTTCCTTTCTGTTTCTTAAGAAAGTGGTGTAGACTTTTCAAAGGCTGGTGGCGTCTATGCATGACCAACTAACTCAGAGAGATAACTTGACAATTGTGAACTCTTTTCCTCTCTCCCCTAAAAACACACTCTCTTAGACATATTGCCACATGAGTTTCTGTGTTACCCCAACAAGCTAACCGAAAGCAGTTCACTTAAGGTTTAAGCTGAGGCTTTGTTTTCCAAATTTGGGGAACACTGCAACATCTTACTCCAGAATAACTGCATATGTATCAAAATTTAGTGTCAGTGACCAAACATGCCTGGATTTTAGATGGTCCTTTTGTCACCAGAGAAACAGGACCTGCTGAAATTGCCAAGAAACTATTCAGTCATTCAAATTGACAAGCATCATGCTGATACCATTCACATCAGCTTGTGGTCCACATGTCAGCTACATCAGCTGTCCACTCGATTTTCTGATCCCCTTGCCTGATGAGCAACAGAGCAAAAGGCAGAAGTCTGTCTAGACAAAAGTAATTTACCCAAAGCATCTCCTCTGTAACCCATAGAAAGAGATACCACTATTTCCATGGTCACATACATGTGACCATGGAAACTGACAGTAATTAAGATGAAATTTCACCATCTCATTAATGGCAATGCAATGCCTGAATGAAAATCAATTCATTGATTTTGACTGAAAGGAAATCAATTAAAATCAAATTTTATTTTAAGGCAAAGGGCATGCCCTGAAAAATAGGAGAGTTGGGTTTTTATTAGCGAATAAGAAAGTGAGTCCTCATGCTGTGACACAACTCTGATTGTATTGAACTACAACACATTTATGGAACATCAATCTTTCAGAATTCTCACAAAGACATCTTGATAAACTTGTTTAAAAGTTGAACTAAAACTTCCCCCACGCTCTACACATACTCCTGCAATGTTTTGGCATTATTTTCAGCAGGAATGAAGGCAAGAATGTTCAACAAGAGCTATGACTTATAATTTCTCACAGATGAAAGGAGCAGTGTGCTTTTCAATCTCCACTAACACATCATTCTTTCACATTCCTTTGATTAAAAGATTTGCAAGTAAAAAGCTTATGAAGTTAGTTTAAAGGTATGCTAGGGAAAATAAAAAATAGTGATTTTCTTAAAGAGTTGCAATTGTACAGAGGATAACTTTCCTTCCTTGAGAGAAGGCAAAAAGCAGACAGATGGACACTTTACCACAAATTATTTTGTTTATACAAATAAAAGAAATTTCTTCTCTAAGCACTATTAAGCCTAGAGTCATTTCCAACATGCATGACCCTGTTGTTAACCTTGGGGGGCATTGAGATCAGATTCTGGTTTTGTGTTTAGTCATTCTACTCACCCTCCTATCTGCTCCATTTTTAAGCATTTCTCTATATTCTTGGGACTTCCCTCCTCCTGCCACTTCCATCCCATCTCTTGAAACTAGACCAAAGTCTTCTCTCTCAAGGCAGCAACCTACTATCTTCTTCTGTCTATGAAAACTGACCTGTTCTGTGTTCCATGCCTCCATTCCTTCAGACGGTGTCCCCTTGTGTGAAAACTTGATCTAAGTGCATCCTGTGCATGCCAGGTCACTTCAGTCATGTCTGACTCTTTTTGCAACCCTATGGACTGGAACCCTCTGGGCTCCTCTGTCAACTGACCTGTTCTGTGTTCCACACCTCCATTCCTTCAGACGGTGTCCCCTTGTGTGAAAACCTGATCTAAGTGCATCCTGTGCGTGCCAGGTCACTTCAGTCATGTCTGACTCTTTTTGCAACCCTATGGACTGGAACCCTCTGGGCTCCTCTGTCCTTGGGATTCTCTAGACAAGAATACTGGAGTGGATGAGTGCATTTAGTGATAGGTGATCTGCTGTTTGGGGCTCACAGCCCCACCAACCACAGTAGACACAGTGCCCAGGGCTCACTGTCCTTTTAGGGGTCTATGATAATTAGAAGAAAAAATATGAACTTTGGGGTCACAAAAATGTTTATCATATAGTGGTATATTTGTGTTTTCACCAACAAAGTCCTAAAATACAATTTAAACTATGTTTTTAAAGAGAAAGGGGCCATGAAAGTCCTAACATGGAAATTCTGCTGTCTGGTGACTTATGCTCTGGATAGCATTTCCCATGTATTACTTTCTTTATTTTCTGCTACCCATTTCTAACTCTTTTGAGAAAATATTTATGTGATGTGAACTTTCCTCAAAAAGAAAAAAAAATCATGAAGCAAGGATCAGATGAGCTACTTTCTAATAACAACCCGAGAATAATCAAACTAAAAATCTAACCTTCACAGAAACGGAGGGATGGTTATAGGTCTGAGATAGGACCCTGGTTCATGATGATGAAGATGATATGATGAGTCACATTTGCAACATGAAGTTTTTTTCATAAGCTTTATTCCATGTATAATGAGAAGATACGTCTTTTTAAAAATATCTCCCATGATAGTGAGTGGTGTAGCTCTTGCACCCTTTAGGACCAATTTCCTGTACTTACCCTCATAAAATCTAGGATTACTATAACATTTTAGTACCATTTTAGGATTCAGAGCAATGAGACTGCATAAGAATGATCTCATGTTTAAAGATTTTTGTCAACCATGTTACACAAGAACCCTGAAGAAACCTGGAAATTCAACTTGTCAATCTGTCCTCTTATGTGACAAATGACACACAGCTCTGAAAGACAAAGGAATTCAATAATAATAAAGCAAAAAGGAAATCAGGGGACATGGGTAAATATGAATATATACTTTTATCATTAAACATAGCTCATGTGACTCATCATAAGCAGCAGAAGTCCACCCTACACTATAGAAAGGACAGGAGAACTATCAGCTCACAGACTCGGGGGTGGGGGCACAAGAATCAAAGCCCAGGAGGGAACACATACAAATGACCAGTGAAGCCAAGGACTCGAATGCCTCCAGGACTTATGATTTGCTTATGTTCTCTGCTTCTTTATGTGTAAAAGGGGCTCAAATTTACAAAGAAAGTAAATGGTCGACCTGGGATTTTAAAGTTCTTTTAATTGCTCCTCTACACAGAATATTTGTTACAGTGGAAATTGTGACAGAAAACAGAGAATCACATAAAAAACTGGGCATTTCATAAAATATACATCCCACTGATTTTCTGGTTTCAAACTGAAATAAGTAACTGAAAACATTCAACAGCNGACCTGGGATTTTAAAGTTCTTTTAATTGCTCCTCTACACAGAATATTTGTTACAGTGGAAATTGTGACAGAAAACAGAGAATCACATAAAAAACTGGGCATTTCATAAAATATACATCCCACTGATTTTCTGGTTTCAAACTGAAATAAGTAACTGAAAACATTCAACAGCGTATAAGATGTCATGAGTTTGAAAGGCATATGTTCCCCCTTTGCAATGTGGCTTTTGGGAGCTATGACCATGTGGTAAGCACTCAGGGTTAACCACCAGTGATGGATCTATCATCAGAGAATGAGACCTCAGATAAGAAAGTTACTGGGAAATCTATGTTTACATGAATATGAAGTTAAAAGTACAAATATCAAAAGGTTGGGCTTCCCAGGTGGCTCAGTGGTAAAGAACTTGCCTGCCAATGCAGGTGCCACAGGAGACACGGGTTTGATCCCTGGGTTGGGAAGATCCTCAACAGTTGAGAAGGAAATGGCAACCTGCTCCAGTAGAGCTGCCTGGGAAATTCCACGAACAGAGGAGCCTGGTGGGCCACTCCATATGGTTGCAAAGAGTCAGACATGACTTAGCAACTGAGCACATATGCATCAAGCGTGTTATACCCCCAAAGTCATTACTTTGGTGTACATGTTTTCTAGAATTGGCCCTTCCCTGAGCTTTTGGATCTAGGTCTATATTTTGTTAACACAGAGTTTTTAGTAATGAATTGGTTAATCAAATATTATTTGGGACTAAAATAGCATTAACTAACACATATATATGGATTTTAGAAAGACGATAATGATAACCCTGTATGCAAGACAGCAAAAGAGACACAGATGTAAAGAACAGACTTTTGGACTCTGTGGGAGAGGGAAAGGGTGGGATGATTTGGGAGAATGGCATTGAGACATGTATACTATCATATAAGAAATGAATCACTAGCCTACGTTCAATACAGGATACAGGATGCTTGGGGCTGCTGC
>SJYX01006637.1:313780-327640 GCA_006410675.1 Oreotragus oreotragus | reverse complement strand
GGGGTTTCAGGGTTGGGAACTCATGTACACCTGTGGTGGATTCATGTCAATGTACAGCAAAACCAGTATAGTATTGTAAAGTTAAAAAAAAATAATAATAATAAAATAATTCATTCCCCCCAAAATCAAATGAAACAATGCAGGATGCAGGATTAATAAAGAATAATATGCTATAGAAAGAAAATTTAAAAAAATAAAATAGCATTTACTGTTAATTTAATTTTTCTTTTCTTTTTTTTTTTGTAACAATAAAGATACATCAACAAAGGACTTTCCTGGTAGCACAGTGGATAAGAATCTGCCTGCCAATTCAGGGGACACAGGTTCCATCTTTGGTTCAAGAAGATTACACAAGCCACAGAGCAACTAAGCCTGTGCGCCACAACTACTGAGGCTGTGCTCCAGAGCCTGCAAACTGCAACTCCTGAGCCTGCCTGCTCTAAGGGCCATGAGCCCCTGTGCTGTGACTGCTGAAGCCCTTGCGACTAGAACCTGTACTCTGCAACGAGAAGCCACTGCAGTGAGATGCCTGTGTACCATGGCTAGAGAGTAGCTCCTGCTCTCCAGGACTAGAGAAAGCCCACATGCATGCGAAAAACAGACACATAAACAAAAGGGGAAGAGTATCTGAATGAATGTTTCAATTTCAAGAAACGTTTGAAGTTGTGTTTATTTTGAAAGGGAAGCAACCAATCATTTTAAAAATAAATCCTGTTAACTTAGTGTAAGTGTCTTGTCTGTCAGCGTGCAGACATTGGCAGAATTGCATTGCCTCGCACACTGAGTGCGACAAGAACCTCCGTGTGCTGTGTCAGACAGACCCAAGCTACAGGGTCCTCGTCTCTGTGTGTACACCTCTGCGGGTCTTCTATGTATTCCCACTTAGATATCTGACTGATTTAGTTTGTGAGGCAAGGCATCCCAGTGAGCAGTGTGGTGAAAAAGTATTTCTCCATGCTTAATAGCAGAGACTCCAAGAATTAGATAGATTAAAGACCACTCAAGTAAATGCTGAAGGAAAGCCCTGATTTTGTTTGATATCCTTAATACCATACTATAAGTATACCTTTTTATTCATCAGAATGAAACACAAAGGCCTCCACATCAGATCTGTTATCATACTATAGAAGTACTTTTATGCCAAAGGGTGGAATTGTTTTGAGTCAGTTTTCCAAGATAGCAAAATTATAATTTAGACTAGGAAAGTAATGATTTTGTTTGATGTTAAATTATTGAGCATAAACCAAGATATTTTTCCCCCTGAATTAATATACTTGGGCAAGAAAACTGCCCCTTTGCTTTTTCCTTTGGTCAAGATGAGAGGGGTTAAAAGTTCATAGCTGCAAAGAAGTGGAGATTTATATTGAAGTTCCTACTGAATAGGGTCATTTTAAAAACTGCTATAGACCCTTCCCAAAACATTGATTCTGGAAGCTGACCCTGAAGCCAAATTTGCCTCACTTCCACGTGGACAGGTCTGGAATGAACTGTGAATTCAGAGGTAGCTTAAAGGCAGGACCAACGTGGACTCAGGAGAATGGTTGTCACAAGATCTAGAAATAAAAGCAAGTACAAGAAATGGGAAAAAAGCACTGGAGTCTTTCGTCTGGGGGCAGATCTCATCACATAGCAGGGTAAACTTGACTTATTCCAGCTCAAAAAATCTGTACATTCAACAGGTTGATTTACAAATTAGAGAGTAATCAGAGCAGCAGAAATGACATTATGGGATTAAGGGAATGGGCAACAGGCAGATGTAACAAAGTAACTGCTACAGTGCCCAGGACATTCCCTCAGCTGGAATGGGGGCTGTACAACAGCACAGATGAAACCCCAAACATGGGCAATTCCTTCATACATCTGAGCTGCCTTGAGTCACAGGGCTAACATCAAAGTGTGTATTCTAGAGGACTGTCCAGGGATCCTGGAGATGAGAGATGTGAAATCAAAACACTGTCAATTTAATGCACATTTGAAAAGGTGATTAATCTCATGAGTCATTGGAAAAAGGCAAAATTACAATAATATATCTAAATGCACCAACTAAGTTGCTAAAACAAAAGAAGACTGACAACCCAGTACTGTCAAGGATCTTAAAGAAAAGGATCTCTCATACATTTCATGTTGCTGAAAATCAACTGTAAACAATGCTTGGCAATACTTATTACAGCTGAATGTATGCATCCTTATAACCCAATGATGCACTTTAGCATTCTTGCCTTGAGAACCCCATGAAAAGTATGAAAAGACAAATACATATGACACTGAAAGATGAACTCCCCAAGTCAGTAGGTGCCCAATATGCTACTGGAGAAGGGCGGAGAAAAAGCGCCAGAAAGAATGAAGAGGCTCAGCCAAAGTGGAAACAACACCCAGGTATGGATGTGTTTGGTGGTGAAAGCAAAATCTGATGCTGTAAAGAACAACATTGCATAGGAACCTGGAATGTAGGTCCATGAATCAAGGTAAATTGAAAGTGGTCAAACAGGAGATGACAAGAGTGAACACTGACATTTTAGGAATCAGTGAACCAAAATGAACCAGAATGAGTGAATTTAATTCAGATAACTATTATATACATCTTACTGTGAGCAAGAAACTCTTAGAAGAAGCAGAGTAGCCCTCATAGTCAACGAAAGAGTCCAAAATGTAGTACTTGGGTGCAGTCTCAAAAGACAGAATGATCTCTGTTTGTTTCCAAGGCAAACCATTCAATATCACAGTAATCCAAGACTATGACCCCAATCACTAATGGGAAGAAGCTGAAGTTGAATAACCTATGAAGACCTACATGACCTTCTAGACCTAACACACAAAAAAGATTTCCTTTCCATCACAGGGGACTGGAATGCAAAAGTAGGAAGTCAAGAGATACCTGGAGTAACAGGCAAGTTTGGCCTTGGAGTACAAAATGAAGCAGGGGAAAGGGTAAAAGAGTTTGGCCAAGAGAACGCACTAGTCACAGCAAACACCCTCTTCCAACAACACAAGACATGACGTTACACTTGGACATCACCAGATGGTCAGTACCAAAATCAGATTGATTATATTCTTTGCAGCCAAAGATAGAGAAGCTCTATACAGTCAGCAAAAACAAGACTGGGAGCTGACTGTGGCTCAGATCATGAACTCCTTATTGCAAAATTCAGGTTCACACTGAAGAAAGTAGGGAAAACCACTAGATGTTCAGGCATGACCTAAATCAAATCCCTTACAATCATACAGTGGAAGTGACAAATAGATTTAAGGGACTAGATCTGATAGGGTGCCTGAAGATCTTTGGACAGAGGTTTATAACATTGTACAGGAGGTGGTAATCAAAACCATCCACAAGAAAAATGCAAAAAGGCAAAATGGTTGTCTGAAGAAGCCTTACAAATATCTACAAAAAAGAAGTGAAAGGCAAAGGAGAAAAAGAAAGATACACCCATCTGAATGCAGAGTTTCAAAGAATAGCAAGGAGAGATAAGAAAGCCTTCCTAAATGATCAATACAAAGAAATAGAGGAAAACAACAGAATGGGAAAGACTAGAGATATCTTCAATAAAAGTAGCACTACCAAAGGAACATTCCTGGAGGAGGAGATGGCAACCCACTCCAGTATTCTTGCCTGGAGAAAGCCCATGGACAAAGGAGCCTGGTAGGCTATAGTCCATGGGGTCGTAAAGAGTCAGACATGACTGAGCGACTAAGCACAAGGGAACATCTCATGCAAAGATGAGCACAATAAAGAACAGAAATGGTATGGACTTAACAGATGCAAAAGATATTGAGACAGAGCGAGAATACACAGAAGAACTACACAAAAGAGATCTTAGTGACCCAGATAACCATGATGGTGTGATCACTCACCTAGAACCAGACATCCTGGAGTGCAAAGTCAAGTGGATCTTAGGAAGCATCACTACAAACAAAACTAGTGGAGGGAATGGAATTCTAGCTGAGCTATTTCAAATGCTAAAAGATGATGGTGTTAAAGTGCTGCACTCAATATGCTAGCAAATATAGAAAACTCAGCAATGGCCACAGGACTGGAAAAGGTTAGTTTTCACTCCAATCTCAAAGAAAGGTAATGCCGTGAATGTTCAAACTACTACACAATTGCACTCATTTCACATGCTAGCAAAGTAACACTCAAAATTCTCCAAGCCAGGCTATAGCAGTACATGAACTTTCAGATGTTCAAGCTAGATTTAGAAAAAGGCAGAGGAACCAGAGATCAAATTTCTAACATTCATTGGATCATAGAAAAAGCAAGATAATTCCAGAAAAACATCTGTTTCATTGACAATGTAAAACCTTTGACTGTGAGGATCACAATAAACTGTGGAAAATTATTAAAGTGATGAGAATACCAGACCACCTTACCTGTCTCCTGAGAAACCTGTTTGCAGTTCAAGAGGCAACAGAACCAGACATGGAACAACAGACTGGTTCCAAATTTAAAGGAATACGTCAAGGCTGTATATTGTCACCCTTTTTAGTTTACTTATATGCAGAGTACATCATGTGAAATGCCAGGCTGGATGAAGCACAAGCTGGAATCAAGATTGCCAGGAGAAATATCAATAACCTCAGATATGCAGATGGCACCACCCTTATGGCAGAATGCGAAGGGGAACTAAAGAGCCTCTTGATGAAGATGAAATAGGAGAGTGAAAAAGCTGGCTTACAACTCAACTTTCAAAAAATGAAGATCATGGCATCCAGTCCCATCACTTCATGGCAAATATTTGGGGAAACAATGGAAACAGTGACAGACTTTATTTTTTTTGGCTCCAAAATCACTGTAGATGGTGACTATAGCCATGAAATCAAAAGATGTTTGCTCCTTGGAAGAAAAACTATGACTAACCTAGAAAGCTTATTAAAAAGCAGAGACATTATTTTGCCAACAAAGGTCCATATACTTAAAGCTATGGTTTTTCTGGTAGTTGTGTATGAATGTGATAGCTGGACCATAAAAAAGATGAGCCCTGAAGAATTGATGCTTTTGAACTGTGGTGTTGAAGAAGACACATGAGAGTTCCTTGGACTGCAAGGAGATCAAACCAGCCAATCATAAAGGAGATCAACCCTGAACATTCATTGGAAGGACTGATGCTGGAGCTGAAATTCCAATACTTTGGCCACCCAATGTGAAGAGTCAACTCATCAGAAAACACTCTGGTTCTTGGAATGATTGAAGGCAGGATGAGATGGGGACAACAGAGAACAAAATGGTTGGATGACATCATTGACTCAATGGACATGAGTTTGAGCAAGCTCTAGGAGATGGTGAAGGACAGGGAAGCCTGGTGTGCTACAGTCCATTGGGTCACAAAGAATTGGACACAACCGATCAACTGAACAATAATAACAACCACTCCTAGATGTATAACCAACTGAACTTCATTTGTGTCAGGAAATGCGTTCAAAAATGCTAAAGGCAGCATTCTTTGTAATAATAAAAACTGAAAAAGAGAGCTGCCCTTTGAAAAAATAAATATAGCATACAATATAATATTATACAGTAATGAAAATAGGCTGATGCTTAATGGGAAAAGCTGCATGAATTTCATGAACAGAGTATACAAAAAAAGGCAGACACAAAGGAGTACATTCCCTATGATTCTACTTATCCAAAGATTAAACATAAGCAGAAAAACCTATATTGTTAGCAGTCAAGATCAGGATTTCCTCTCTGGTTGCTTACTTACTGGAAAGGGGCTAAGGAAGATGAGGAGGGCTTCTGGTGCTAAGGATGTCCTTCTAGACTTTGGATGTGACCTCACAGAGCTGTGTCTACTTTGTGGAAATGTATTGTCTACAGAGTCATCGGTTGTTCATTTTTTTATAGTTGTTACTCTTCACCAGATTTCAAAAAAAAAAAAAAATGGTGAAAAAGCTATCAATAAATGTCATAAGCAGATGGAATACAGTGTTCATTTAAAAATCAGAGACAACAGCAGGGAGACTCTTGTAAAAGAGGGTACCTGAATAGACAAACAGAGGTGATAGCACCAGTTTTAGAAATGCTGGCCAAGGGCACACTTCCTAGCAGAAAATGGGTAGCCCTCTAGGCCCACGTTTTCCCAGTTTCTCATGATCTGTGTTCTTGGACTAGTAATTGGAACTCTCAAACACCTGATTGTCTCATCTGTAACTTGGAAATACCTGGAAACTTTCTTAGAAATATCAAATGAGAAAAGGAAAATGTCTGGTAAAGTACCAAGAATTACTCTTGGTACATAGTTGATAAACAACAAATATGACTTTCTTCCCTCATTCACTTAGCCCACATGAGAAACCATCTGAGAATAGAAAAAGCTAGAAATACAGTTTGCTCTGCTTCTGTTGTTGTTATTCATTCGCTAAGTCATGCCCGACTCTGCAGTGCCATGGACTGCAGCACACATGGCTTCCCTGAGATGATGAGCATTTAAAATCTAATACGCAGAAAGCAAGGTCCCTGTGCGTGGCAATGTGGGCCTGGAATCCAGAGGGGCACAAAGGAAAGTCACCTATGACAGCCACCAGGATCCAGCAGTCCAGGCGCAGATGACAGCCACCTGGCTTTTGAGGACAGCTAGACCACACGACTGGAGAAGGCAATGGCACCCCACTCCAGTACTCTTGCCTGGAAAATACCATGTATGGAGGAGCCTGGTAGGCTGCAGCCCATGGGATCACTGGGAGTCAGACACGACTAAGCGACTTCACTTTCACTTTTCACTTTCATGCTTTGGAGAAGGAAATGGCAACTCACTCCAGTGTTCTTGCCTGGAGAACCCCAGGGGCGGCGGAGCCTGGTGGGCTGCCGTCTATGGGGTCACACAGAGTCGGACATGACTGAAGCGACTTAGCAGCAGCAGCAGCAGCAGGCCATACGACTGTGTGGTGTTTCTAGGGTGGTAGGAGACCACAAGAGTCACATACAGAATGACAGTTTCTTGCCTTGCACCACTGCAATGACGTGGTTCTGCTTCCTTGCTTTCTGGTGTTGTCCATTTTCTAAGTAGCCAATCAAAAATTTCCATAGTTGATTTGGCAGATTTTCCTCATCTTTCTCCTGAGTTGAACTCTAAGTACAGAAAGACACAGCTGTGTTTCCAGCTCATGGGCCAAATATGTTGCACCTACTTCTTTCTCTTCACTTACTAACTCACTGATTTAATTAGAAAAGTGTGACCAAACTTATCTAGCCCAATTTGCGCTCTATAAACCAAGTTCATTATTGCTAATGTTCTGTTACTCCCGCAATATGTACAGACTTTTTCCTCCCTATTTTGGTCTCATTAATAGAATGTGAAGCTATATTGAGTGGCTGGTAATTGACAAGACCACAGGTGTGACTTTTTGTTTTTACTGGTGTTTGTTTTCTTCTTATTCCTCTGTACAAACAAGGAGGAATGGGAGGAGGTATTGTTATAAAGCTTTGCTCAGGTATACATTCATTTACGATTGAATGCTGACAAGTATGAAGACATTCATATGTCAGTTAGTAAAACAGAAACAAAGCATCAACGACACACAGGAAATCACAAACACCCAGTCTCTTGAACACACTTCTTCCTGCCTCCATGCAGACGTCTCTTTTCCCCTTAATTCCTCCCTCCCTCTCACCCTTTCTCTCTTTCTCTTGCTTACTTTCCTTCTCTTCCTCTGATATGCTGAACAAGCAACCTACATCACTCTAGAAATGAAGAGGTAGGAAAAATAAAATCCATAGATGTCCTCCCAAGTCTTATTTTCATTAGCGCTTACTTGCACAGTCATCCTGTGGTGTAATCGAAAAGACACAGAATTTGAAGCTAGAGAACCTACATATTTACCCCAGGCCAAGTTTACTTAGCCTCTGTGAACGGCGGCACCTTCTTTGATAATATTAGATAAGAGGTCAGGCACAACAGTGGGAGGGGAAGGTGGAATGGATTGAGAGTACCACTGACATACATACACTGCCATGTGTAAAACAGATAGCTAGTGGGAAGCCGCTGCAGGAAGCTGCTGTATAGCACAGGGAGCTCAGCTCAGTGCTCTGTGATGGCTTAGAGGGCTGGGATGGGGGGAGAGGGACGCTCACGAGGGAGAGGGTATGTTGACTTGCACTGTTGGCAGAAACCAACACAACATTGTAAAGCAATTACCCTTCAATTAAAAATTAAAACTAAAAAGGGCAAAGAAAATCAGAGACTCTAAAGGGAAAGAAGAGGTCATTGAACAAGGTGGCTAAGGAAGAACGCTTGAAGTCAAGTTGCCTGAGTTACAAATCATTTACCACTAAGTACTAGATAGCATATTCAAAAGCAGAGACATAACTTTGCCGACTAAGGTCTGTCTAGTCATGGATGGATGGATATGAGAGTTAGACTGTGAAGAAGGCTGAGCGCCAAAGAATTGATGCTTTTGAACTGTGGTGTTGGAGAAGACTCTTGAGAGTCCCTTGGACTGCAAGGAGATCCAACCAGTCCATTCTGAAGGAGATCAACCCTGGGATTTCTTTGGAAGGAATGATGCTAAAGCTGAAACTCCAGTACTTTGGCCACCTCATGCGAAGAGTTGACTCACTGGAAAAGACCTTGATGCTGGGAGGGATTAGGGGCAGGAGAGGAAGGGGACGACCAAGGATGAGATGGCTGGATGGCATCACGGACTCGATGGACGTGAGTCTGAGTGAACTCTGGGAGTTAGTGATGGACAGGGAGGCCTGGCGTGCTGCGATTCATGGGGTCGCAAAGAGTTGGACATGACTGAGTGACTGAATTGAACTGAACTGAACTATCAATGTGACCTTGAGAAGATATTGGTATCAATTTCATCCTCTAGAAACGAGGGATGCTAATAGTCCAGCTTTATGGAATTACAAACATTAAATGAGTCAGGTTACTTAAGTCACAGTGCCTCACATCAAGGAAGAACTCAATTGATAATATTAGCAGTAGTAGTGAAGGGAAGTGAAAGTCACTCAGTCATGTCCAACTCTTTGTGATCCCATGGACTATACAGTCTATGAATTGTCCAGGCCAGAATACTGGCTTGGGTAGCTGTTCCCTTTTCCAGGGGCATCTTCCCAACCCAGAGATCAAACCCAGGTCTTCCACATTGTGGGCAGATTCCTTACCAGCTGAGCCATGAGGGAAGCGCAAAAATATTGGAGTGGGTAGCCTATCCCTTCTCCAGTGGATCTTCCCAACCCAGGAATCAAACCAGGGTCTCCTGCANTCTTCCCAACCCAGAGATCAAACCCAGGTCTTCCACATTGTGGGCAGATTCCTTACCAGCTGAGCCATGAGGGAAGCGCAAAAATATTGGAGTGGGTAGCCTATCCCTTCTCCAGTGGATCTTCCCAACCCAGGAATCAAACCAGGGTCTCCTGCATTGCAGGCAGATTCTTTACCAACTGAGACACCAGGGAAGCATTAGTAGATTACTCATAAAATACTTCATGAAATGAAAGCACCATCACAATTTTAGTTCTGTTTAGATATTATGGGCGATATGAAACATTCAAATGCTGGACATATAAAGGGATAAAAGACATAGTCTTGTCCCTGCTCAAAAAATAATGCTTAATCTGATGATGAGACAGGATATATTAAAGTAAATATCAAGACCCAAGTACAGATTACAGGTCAAATCTGTCCCTCTGACAAATTCATGTTGCAGAAGGTCAGATGAGATTGAGGTGGAAATACACACAGGCAAATTCTGAGGTTTGTAGACTGGATGGATGAACGGGAATATTGGTACAGTTAGATAGTAGAAAGTGGGTTTCAGGAAGCTAGAAAGGACCAGATTTTAACTTTAGAGGCTCAGGAGGGCAGAAAGGAAGAAGAAGAAAGGATTCAATGTGGGGTACTGGAATTATTAACTGGGCAGGGATGTATGAAGGATAGACAGGTCCCAGGGACAGGGTAACAATTATGAAACAACCCAAGTGCTCCAATTTGCTTAGATTCAATTCACTATCTTCTGTAAATATGATCTAAGCCAACTGATTTGTGTGTGTGTGTGTGTGTGAGAATATGTGTGTGCATACAACGTATGTTCCCAGATACGCTTGTTCTGTGGACCACACTCTAAAGAATATAGAATTAATATATGATAGCTGATGTCTACATGGCTGGAAAGAGATGTTATTCTAACAACTGACTTCACCTGTACAGGTCTTATTTTCTCACCATGTGGATTCTCATAAAAATGAAAATGTCAAAGAGGAAAAATATCAGTAGAAGTTCTCTTATTTTAGCTATTATGATCATACTATACCTTTTACTTAAGAATAGCTAATATTTTTCAAGAGTTTAGTAGGTGTTAGGCATGATTGTAAGTAAAGTAAAAAAAAGTAACAGTGTTAGCTTTTCAGTCATGTCCAACTCTTTGAAACTGTGGCCTGTAGCCCAGTCCACCAGGGTCCCTTGTCCATGGAATTCTCCAGACAAAAATACTGGAGTAGGTAGCCATTCCCTTCTCCAGGGGATCTTCCCGACCCAGGGATTGAGCCTGGGTCTACCTTTTATCTATTCCTTTCTTTAATTTTCAAATGATCTTCAGAGGTATATCATATTATTATCCTATTTTATAAGTAAGGAAATTGAAGCAACCAGTGAATAATGGTGACACAGCTAAGAAATCATAGAGTTGGAATGGGCACTGAAGCTCTAGAGACGAAAGAATCCTCACTCACTTTGCCAAAGGCACGTGATAACAACCTGTGAATCCCAGGAATTGTTTACAACAGACTCTTGAGACCCATCTCTAGGAATTTTGATTCATTCAGTTGAGGGCAGGGGCCCAAGAATTTGCATGTCTAACAGGTTCCCTGGTGATGCTGATGCTGTGGCCTATGGATCACACTTTGAGTAGCAGCACCCCATGTTACAATATTTCAATTGTTGGGTAAAAGGAAGTGAAATCATAATATGAAACGATTATCTTTTATTTATAAGATGTCTAAGGTGAAACTAGTTTGAAAGCAACATTCCAGAAAATTGATATGAATGTGTTCAGTTGGTAAGTCATGTCTAACTCTTTGCATCCCCAGGGACTGCAGCACACCAGGCTTCCCTGTCTCTTACTGTCTCCCAGAGCTTGCTCAAATTCATGTCCACTGAGTTGGTGATGCTATCTAACCATCTCATCTTCCGCTGCCCCTTTCTCTTTTGCCTTCAATCTTTCCAAGCATCAGGGTCTTTTCCAATATAAATATTATAGATTTATTTCAAGAGCATAAATTTGCTCATTAAGCACAATGATAGAACCAGCTGAATGTATACCAATATTTAGGACTCAAGTTAGCTTTATATACTCATTTTCTAAATTGTCCCGGTATTTCTTCTTTATATCTTTTCTGTACTGAGTAATAACTTATAGCTCAGCATACTAATTGAATCTTGTCAATATTGTAAAGTATTCCTTAAATTACAGGAGACCATCCATTTGGAAACACTGAACAGCCTCTTTTAATGTTTTATTACAATGATCAGAATTCAACATGGTAAAAAAAAACGTGACTTAGATCCAAACTATCTTTAGTGTCAGTGGAGAGAGGAGGAAAGGAATGACAATGAACTTGGTAGAAAACAAATCTGTTCAGTTCTCTCATAAGATAACTTTTAAATGTTGATAAAAATGTATATATATTTCTCTTTCTTGGGTGATACAGTAGGCATGTTCCCCTATTCTTCCTGTTGCTGCTGCTGCTGCTAAGTTGCTTCAGTTGTGTCTGACTGTGCAACCCCATAGACGGCAGCCCACCAGGCTCCCCCATCCCTGGGGTTCTCAAGGCAAGAACACTGGAGTGGGTTGCCATTTCCTTCTCCAATGCATGAAAGTGAAAAGTCAAAGTGAAGTCGCTCAGTCGTGTGTGACTCTTAGCAGCCCCATGGACTGTAGCCCACCAGGCTCCTCCATCCATGGGATTTTCCAGGCAAGAGCACTGGAGTGGGGTGCCATTGCCTTCTCCGATTCTTCCTGTGTTGTTCAGACTCCAGGTCATGTCTGGCTTATTGTGTCCCCATAGACTGTGCACACCAGGCTCCTCTGTCTTCCTCTGTCTCAGGAGTTTGCTCAAATTCATGTTCAATGGGTTGGTAATGCTATCTAGCCATCTCACCCTTTGCACCCCCTTCCCCTCCTGCTCTCTATTTTTCCCAGCATCAGAATCTTTGCCAATGAGTTGGCTCTTTGTATCAGGTGTATTGGAGTGTCACTTCAGCATCAGTCCTTCAAATAAATATTCAGAGTTGATTTCCTTTAGGGTTGACTGGTTTGATCTCATTGCTATCCAAGGGACTATCAAGAGTCTTTTCAAGCACCACAATTCGAAACCATCAATTCTTTGGTGCTCAGCATCTTTAAGGTCCAACTCTCACATCCATACATGACTAATGGAAAATGATAGATTTGACTATATGGGCCTTTTTCAGCAAAGCGGTATCTTTGCTTTATAATATACTGTCATAGCTTTTCTTCCAAGGAGCAACTGTCTTTTAATTTCATGGCTGCAGTCACCATCCTTAGTGATTTTGAAGCCTAAGAAAATAAAATCTGTCACTTTTGCCCCTTCCATTTGCCATGAACTGATGGGACCAGATGCCATGACCTTAGTTGTTTGAATGTTGAGTTGCAAGCCTGCTTTTTCACGCTCGTTGTTTACTCACAAGAAGAAGCTCTTTAGTTTCTCTTCACTTTCTGCCATTAGAGTGGTATCATCTACATATGTAAGATCATTGGCATTTCTCTCAGCAATCTTGATTTCAGATTGTCATTCATCCAACCCAGTATTTCACATGATGTATTTTGCATATGACAAACCTAGACAATGTGTGAAAAAGCAAAGGTTTCACTTTTTCAACAAAGATCCATATAGCCAAGACAAGGGTCTTTCCAGTAGTCATGCACTGATGTGAGTGCTAGACAATGAAGAAGGCAGAACACCAAAGAATTGATGACAGTATTTCACATGATGTATTTTGCATATGACAAACCTAGACAATGTGTGAAAAAGCAAAGGTTTCACTTTTTCAACAAAGATCCATATAGCCAAGACAAGGGTCTTTCCAGTAGTCATGCACTGATGTGAGTGCTAGACAATGAAGAAGGCAGAACACCAAAGAATTGATGCTTCAGAACTTGGTACTAGAGAAGGCTCTTGAGAGTCCATTAGAAAGCAAGGAGATCAAACTAGTCAATCGTAAAGGAAATCAACCCTGAATGCTCTTTGGAAGGACTAATGCTGAAGCTAAAGCTCCAATACTTTGGACACGTGATGCAAACAGTTGACTCATGGGAAAAGACCCTGATGCTGGGAAGATTGAAGGCAGAAAGAGAAAAGGGCAACAGAGGGTGAGATTGTTGGATGGCATCACCCACTCAATGGACTTGAATTTGAGCAAACTCTTGGAGATGGTGAGGGACAGGGAAGACTGGCGTGTTGCAGTCCATGGGTTCATGAAAAGTCAGACATGACTTGGTAACTGAATAACAGCAACTCTGTATATAATTTTAATAAGCAGGGTGATAATGTATAGCCTTGTCATATCCCGAATTTTGAACCAAAAACCTTAACAGTATATATAAAAAACAAACATCGTAAGATGGCAAACCAACCAGTGACCTTGGGACTTTAGGAATGACACAGAGGTGCGTTTCTCTAAAGTTAATTTCTGTTCATATAACAGAGACCTAGGACTGAAGAAGCCAGAAACTCACAAACACAGGAAAGTAGGGGGAAAAAACTGATAAAGAAATAAAAAAGAACAAGTAGGATCAATTAGAATAGGATGACTCTAAGCTCAACTCCCCAAGGAACACATCAAAATACAAATACATAAACAGCATCTCTCCCTGAGGATGACCAAAAAAAAAAAAAAAAAA
>SJYX01006637.1:297231-311255 GCA_006410675.1 Oreotragus oreotragus | reverse complement strand
GAAGAGTTGACTCATTGGAAAAGACTCTGATGGTGGAGGGATTGGGGGCAGGAGGAGAAGGGGACGACCGAGGATGAGATGGCTGGATGGCATCACGGACTCGATGGACGTGAATCTGAGTGAACTCTGGGAGTTGGTGATGGACAGGGAGGCCTGGCGTGCTGCGATTCATGGAGTCGCAAAGAGTCGGACATGACTGAGCGCCTGAACTGAACTGAATATCCTACATGGGAAGAACAGAGGGCAATTGCCAATAGCTCTAGAAAGAATAAAGTGGCTGGCCCAAAGTGAAAATAATTTTCAGCTATGGATGTGTCTGGTGGTGAAAGTCAAGTCAAATGCTGTAAAGACCAATAATGCATCAGAACCTGAATGAATGCATACATCTATAAACAAAGGTAAATTGGACATGGTCACACAGGAGATGGGAAGATTGAACATTCACAATTTAAGAATCAATGAAATAAAATAGACATAAATAGGAGAATTTAATTCAGATGACCATTATATCTACTACTGTGGACTAGAATCCCTTAGAAGAGATGGAATAGTTTTGAGTTAACACAAGAGTCCAAAATGCATTACTTGGGTGCAACCTCAAAAATAACAGAATGATCTGTCTGTTTTCAGGCAAACTATCCAACATCACAGTAATCACAAAAACCTGGAAAATTCTTAAAGAGATGCAAATACCAGACCACCTTACCTGCCTCCTGAGAAACCTGCATGCAGGTCAAGAAGCAATAGTTAGAATTGGACATGGAACAATGGACTGGTTCCAAATTGGTAAAGGAGTACGTCAAGGCTGTATATTGGCACCCTGCTTATTTAACTTATATGCATAGTACATCATGAGAAATGCCAGGCTGGATGAAGCACAAGCTGGAATCAAGATTACCAGGAGAAATATCAATAACCTCAGATATGTAGATGACATCACCCTTATGGCAGAGAGCAAAGAACTAAAGAGCCTCTTGAGGAAAGTGAAGTATGAGAGTGAAAAAGCTGGCTTACAACTCAACATTCAAAAACCTAAGATGATGGCATCCGGTCCCATCACTTCATGGCAAACAGATGGGGAAACAATGGAAACAGTGATAGGCTTTATTTTGGGGGGCTCCAAAATCCCTGCAGATGGTGACTGCAGCCATAAAATTAAAAGACGTTTGCTCCTTGGAAGAAAGACTATAACATCCTAGATAGCATATTAAAAAGCTTTGTTACATTGGTAACAAAGGTCTGTCCAGTCGAAGCTGTTTTTCTTGTATGGATGTGAGAGTTGGACCGTAAAGAAGACTGAGAGCTGAAGAATTGCTGCTTTTGAACTGTGGTGCTGGAGAAGACTCTTGAGAGTCCCTTGGACTGCAAGGAGATCAAACTAGTCAACCCTGAAGGAGATCAATCCTGAATATTCATTAGCAGGACTGATGCTGAAGCTGAAGCCCCAATGCTTTGGCCATCTGATACAAAGGGCCCATTCATCGGAAAAGATCCTGATGCTGGGAAAGACTGAAGGGAAAAGCAGATGGTGGCAGCATTGTGATGACATAGTTTGATAAAAATTACTGATTCAATGGACATGAATTTGAGCAAACTATGGCAGATAGTGCAGGCCAGAGGAGTCTGACATGCTGCAGCCCAAGGGGTCACAAACAGCTGGACACAACTTTGGGACTCAACAACGAAAACAAAGCTTAAAAGACAAAAACTGTAAAATCAACTATAACTACAATGAACAATTAAGGGATAGGCATGAAGATGTAAAACAGGACAGAAAAAATACAAAATCCTGTAACAAAATGTAGAGTTTCCATAATGTATCTGAACTTAACCTACACTCAACTTAAGAGAAGTAAATGTAGTTTTATGTTGATACTGCAACCTCACATCCAAAACCTGCAATAAATAAAGTTTAATGAGAAAGGAAACCAAACAAGTGTTTGGTGGAGCAAGCATTCACACTCAGGACACTGAGACTCCCAGTCCATGGTCTCATCCATCCTGAACCTCATTCTAGCTCCATTTTCATCTCACTCTGATGATGAATTTTTCTTCGTTCAGATTTTACTTTGAACTCTGTTTGCTATTAGGTCATATATAACCACTGTAATCACAAACCAGAAAGTGATACAGAGAATACCAGATAATTTTTATTCCTCACTTGGTCATTAAGTAACATTAAGTTCATTAAGTCACTCTATTATCTCTAATCAGAAATGTGGTGGAACTTCCCTGTCCGTCCAGTGGCTAAAACTCCACATTCACAATGCAGGGGAGTCCAGGTTTGATCCTTGGCCAGGGAATTATTAAGAGATGTCACATACCACACCTAATAGTTCACATGCAACACATAAGACCTAGGAGAGATAAATAAATAAATATAAATATTAAAAGAAAAAGAAATACAGCAAAGTGAAGTTTCAGGACTGGGACTGGATTCATTTCGATAAAAAGGCTCTAGAATATGAACTTGGCTACTATGCTTCAGGAGTTGGCCCTTAATAATGTCTCTTGAAATTTTCTGGTCATGTTTCTTGTGCCCTAGTTGTACTGCTGAATGCATATCAACATAAGGCCACTGCCCGTCTTCACAGTATTTCCATGCTCATTATTGTTCCCTTCATTTCTGGTGTCACGAATACTGATGGAATCTAGTCGGGCGATGATAATAAAAAGGCACAAATTCCCAACATGTTTATAGCAAAGAAGTAACAATTCCAGGATTGTATTTTCCTGATCCGATAAATACGTGTCCTGGTGTTGGGACTAATTACAACCAAAAGAAAATAAAAAAGATTTGTTCATCTTTTCCTTTAAAAAGAAAATCTGGAGGGAAGATGCGGGGTGGGAGGTGGGAGGGGGGTTCATGTTTGGGAGTTCGTGTAAAAAAATAAATAAATACAAAAAAAAAAAAAAAAGAAAGAAAACCAGAATTAACCCAAGGTTATCCCAAAGTCATTTTTCTTGTGTGCTGTGATTACATCTTCTGGAGTGGGAAGGGAGGATGATGTTGGAGCTCCCACACAACCGCTATTCTGTGTCATCTCTGCTGCAGTCCATAGGGAGTGCACTGCTAATAGTTATGAAAATTACAATTCACTGGCATGCAGACGAGTTGCGATTCTATAGTTAGTTCTGCTTTCTTTTTAATTTTCCACATGGGTAATTTTTTAATAAGCAAGAGGCAAGGACAGATGAAGAAAGCTAGTGTGTGCACCCATATCTTCACTTACATCTGAGACGCAAGGATGGTGTGAAAATGTGTCAGTGACGACACAAGCACAATGATCCTCAAGCCAATGGCAGACAAAGGTAATGAGAAAAACTTGGCATTTGCTTGGACTGAGGAGGAAGACATGTTTTCTGGGGGACATTACCCTGTTGAATTAATCCAATGGTCCTATAAAAGATCTTCACCATTAACTGATTGTATTAAAAAGTAACTCATTTTTATAGACAAATACTGTTTGACTCCAATCATAAAAGATTCCTAGAATAGTCAGATTCATAGAGTCAGAAAATACACTGGTAGATGCCAGGGGCCAGGGGGTTGAGGGGATGAGGAGTTAGTGAGTGTTTAATGGGAACAATTTCAATTTCAGTTCAGTTCAGTTGCTCAGTGTACAACTTTTTGCGACCCCATGAACTGCAGCACGCCAGGCCTCCATGGCCATCACCAATTCCCGGAGTTTATCGAAACCAAGGTCCATTGAGTTGGTGATGCCATCCAACCATCTCATCCTCTGTTGTCCCCTTCTCCTCCTGCCCTCAATNTCTTCTCTGAACATTCAGGGTAGCCCCAAGTTACAGCTCTTTCAGAAAAAATTAAAAGTACTTATAAAAGAGCAGATGTTACTTGCAAAATCCAGAGCCCAGTGCCTCCTGGAACCAGCAAGTGTTGCTGGTTATGAATCAACAGCAAATTTTGCTGGGAGATAAGGTGCAGAATTGAATCTCTACAATTCTATTAAATACCCTGAAATGAACCAAGAGCAGTCCCAGAGCTGATGGCAGGACTGAAGCAGAAAGATGGTAGTTCACGTCCTTATATCAAAGCTGAATACAGGGACAAAGATCTAACAGGTCATTTATAAGTCATTAACATAAATCTCATAGGTAAACATATGAATACATGTGTATATTTAAATAACTGAATTTATTCTTCTGTTTTATGGCTTCTTAACTTTGCATTTTTCTTAGAAAGACTTCACCTACACTATGGTAACCTAAATTCTTTTATTCTAAAATGTTACAGTTCAATTTATACATAATATGGTGATCTTAAAATGATTTTAGATACAGTTTTAAGTAGATGTTCAGTTTTATTCCTTCTTTAGATGTCTGGTAGATCTTACCAAAAGAGTTTATTTAAAAATTTGTTTCCCATTGAGTTAAATGCAACTTTAAGATACATTAAATTTCCATAAATATGTGGATATATTCCTAGAACATGCTTTATTTCTTCTATTTACATTGCATTATCTATCCACACCTGGGAAAAAATTACTCTTAATATTGTAGTTTTAAAATATGTTTGAATATCTGTTTGGGTTCTTCACTCACTATGCTGCTTTTCATAATTTTGTCTTAAATTTCTTGACTATTTTTGTATGCTTCCATTTTACTTGAAGTTCTGACATGTGATGCATGCTTAACTTTTATACAACTAAATTTACAGGTTCATATTTCTATTTTTTAATCACTAATTCAAAAAATATACTTGCTTTCAAAACCTATTACCCATTTCTGACTTTTCTTTCAGGCTTTAAAAACATCATCTGTCTAAGTTTCTTAGAAAATCTTTATGATACATGTCACTATAATGCAAGTGTATTTATAAGGTGCCTACCCATCAAATCCATCTGCTGTGATGAAGAGAGGCCCTTCCTCTGTGTTGTGAAAAGCTTAAAATGAAGGTGTCATTCTTGCCCCACAAAGCCAGGTTAATAACAGTCTCCTACTATTATAGAACACAACCAGCTGTGGAGTCAGCTGTCTCCTTGAGAGTTAATTACCTTTGGCTGTTTTCCTTCACACAAATTATTAAACTAAAAAGCAAACCTTTCCATAAATCAAAAAGAAGTGTTATGTTTTACAAATAAAAAGGATTGCATGTATTTATTTTTTATAAGAGATATGAGCTAAATTGCCATTAAAAAGATTACCGTTAATAAGATATTGTGATGTGTTTGCCTGATCTTACAAGATAAATATTTTAGTTTATTTAATTAATAATTATTTTATAGATGTGTATAAGAGACAGCTATTTCTTTGCATTGATCGCTGAGGAAGGCTTTCTTATCTCTCCTTGCTATTCTTCGGAACTCTGCATTCAGATGCTTATATCTTTCCTTTTCTCCTTTGCTTTTCTTTTCTCTTCTTTTCACTGCTATTTGTAAGCCTCCTCAGACAGCCATTTTGCCTTTTTGCATTTCTTTTTTTGGGGTTGGTCTTGATCCCTGTCTCCAGTTTCAGTTTAGGAAGGTGAAAAATTTGGGAGATGAATAAACATGGGAGTTGCACAACAATATGAAAGTACTTAGTGCCACTGAACTGTACAATTAAATATGGTTAAAATAGTATATTTTATATTATGTGACTTGTACCACAGTAAAAAAAAAAATCATAAAATGAAAATAAATGAAAAGGAAGTAACTCCTCTTTGAAATCAGTAATGATTCCTTACCAGTAATAATTATTCAACCATTCCCAATTTATTAGTCAGGATAAACATCTTCTAAAGAAATATTTAACCTAGTCATTTCTATTGTACCTATTGGAAAGGAAAATTATCCATTTAGAAGTAGTTGCTCATGAACCAGTTGCTTAAAGTTACTCCATTAATATCTACTAAGCACCCGCTCTGAGCACCAGATATCTGGTTTGGGATGAGCCCCAATGGGTGAAAGAATGAAACGGGGAAGGTATAGTAGATCAGAGTGAATTTTGAGAAATACACTCCAGAATTTAAAGTTTTAAGTGTGGTGAGTAGAATAAAAAAATTAGGCAGTTTATGATTAAGTGTCACATGAATGGTATACAGTGAAACTGATATTATTACTATATTATTAATAGAGTAATTACAAAAGTTAATTTAGCATAAAAGTAATCAAGGTTAAACTATAAGGCCCCTCACTTAGACATGGCCCTCTAAATAAATATCCACTCCGTTAATTTTATATATGTAATTTAAAAATATTTTTTTCTGTAAAAATCCCTTCACATAGTATAAATTTCCATCCCCACAAAATCTGGATCTGCCTATGAAGAGGGCTTCAGAAACAAAGAGTAAGGATTTTCTCAGTATTTTTTCTTAGCAGAAGTTGAGATCTTTCCAGCTGCTGTGGATCTTTCTTTCCAACTCTGTATTTCCTATTTTGGCTATGGCTAGAGATTCACATCATTCTCTACACAGCTTCTGGTCTTTACAATATCTAAAGAACTACTTTGAGAAACACACACATCCCTCTAAGTTTTTGAAAAAGAAACATAGTGCTGTTCTTCTCTGAACATTCAGGGTAGCCCCAAGTTACAGCTCTTTCAGAAAAAATTAAAAGTACTTATAAAAGAGCAGATGTTACTTGCAAAATCCAGAGCCCAGTGCCTCCTGGAACCAGCAAGTGTTGCTGGTTATGAATCAACAGCAAATTTTGCTGGGAGATAAGGTGCAGAATTGAATCTCTACAATTCTATTAAATACCCTGAAATGAACCAAGAGCAGTCCCAGAGCTGATGGCAGGACTGAAGCAGAAAGATGGTAGTTCACGTCCTTATATCAAAGCTGAATACAGGGACAAAGATCTAACAGGTCATTTATAAGTCATTAACATAAATCTCATAGGTAAACATATGAATACATGTGTATATTTAAATAACTGAATTTATTCTTCTGTTTTATGGCTTCTTAACTTTGCATTTTTCTTAGAAAGACTTCACCTACACTATGGTAACCTAAATTCTTTTATTCTAAAATGTTACAGTTCAATTTATACATAATATGGTGATCTTAAAATGATTTTAGATACAGTTTTAAGTAGATGTTCAGTTTTATTCCTTCTTTAGATGTCTGGTAGATCTTACCAAAAGAGTTTATTTAAAAATTTGTTTCCCATTGAGTTAAATGCAACTTTAAGATACATTAAATTTCCATAAATATGTGGATATATTCCTAGAACATGCTTTATTTCTTCTATTTACATTGCATTATCTATCCACACCTGGGAAAAAATTACTCTTAATATTGTAGTTTTAAAATATGTTTGAATATCTGTTTGGGTTCTTCACTCACTATGCTGCTTTTCATAATTTTGTCTTAAATTTCTTGACTATTTTTGTATGCTTCCATTTTACTTGAAGTTCTGACATGTGATGCATGCTTAACTTTTATACAACTAAATTTACAGGTTCATATTTCTATTTTTTAATCACTAATTCAAAAAATATACTTGCTTTCAAAACCTATTACCCATTTCTGACTTTTCTTTCAGGCTTTAAAAACATCATCTGTCTAAGTTTCTTAGAAAATCTTTATGATACATGTCACTATAATGCAAGTGTATTTATAAGGTGCCTACCCATCAAATCCATCTGCTGTGATGAAGAGAGGCCCTTCCTCTGTGTTGTGAAAAGCTTAAAATGAAGGTGTCATTCTTGCCCCACAAAGCCAGGTTAATAACAGTCTCCTACTATTATAGAACACAACCAGCTGTGGAGTCAGCTGTCTCCTTGAGAGTTAATTACCTTTGGCTGTTTTCCTTCACACAAATTATTAAACTAAAAAGCAAACCTTTCCATAAATCAAAAAGAAGTGTTATGTTTTACAAATAAAAAGGATTGCATGTATTTATTTTTTATAAGAGATATGAGCTAAATTGCCATTAAAAAGATTACCGTTAATAAGATATTGTGATGTGTTTGCCTGATCTTACAAGATAAATATTTTAGTTTATTTAATTAATAATTATTTTATAGATGTGTATAAGAGACAGCTATTTCTTTGCATTGATCGCTGAGGAAGGCTTTCTTATCTCTCCTTGCTATTCTTCGGAACTCTGCATTCAGATGCTTATATCTTTCCTTTTCTCCTTTGCTTTTCTTTTCTCTTCTTTTCACTGCTATTTGTAAGCCTCCTCAGACAGCCATTTTGCCTTTTTGCATTTCTTTTTTTGGGGTTGGTCTTGATCCCTGTCTCCAGTTTCAGTTTAGGAAGGTGAAAAATTTGGGAGATGAATAAACATGGGAGTTGCACAACAATATGAAAGTACTTAGTGCCACTGAACTGTACAATTAAATATGGTTAAAATAGTATATTTTATATTATGTGACTTGTACCACAGTAAAAAAAAAAATCATAAAATGAAAATAAATGAAAAGGAAGTAACTCCTCTTTGAAATCAGTAATGATTCCTTACCAGTAATAATTATTCAACCATTCCCAATTTATTAGTCAGGATAAACATCTTCTAAAGAAATATTTAACCTAGTCATTTCTATTGTACCTATTGGAAAGGAAAATTATCCATTTAGAAGTAGTTGCTCATGAACCAGTTGCTTAAAGTTACTCCATTAATATCTACTAAGCACCCGCTCTGAGCACCAGATATCTGGTTTGGGATGAGCCCCAATGGGTGAAAGAATGAAACGGGGAAGGTATAGTAGATCAGAGTGAATTTTGAGAAATACACTCCAGAATTTAAAGTTTTAAGTGTGGTGAGTAGAATAAAAAAATTAGGCAGTTTATGATTAAGTGTCACATGAATGGTATACAGTGAAACTGATATTATTACTATATTATTAATAGAGTAATTACAAAAGTTAATTTAGCATAAAAGTAATCAAGGTTAAACTATAAGGCCCCTCACTTAGACATGGCCCTCTAAATAAATATCCACTCCGTTAATTTTATATAGGTAATTTAAAAATATTTTTTTCTGTAAAAATCCCTTCACATAGTATAAATTTCCATCCCCACAAAATCTGGATCTGCCTATGAAGAGGGCTTCAGAAACAAAGAGTAAGGATTTTCTCAGTATTTTTTCTTAGCAGAAGTTGAGATCTTTCCAGCTGCTGTGGATCTTTCTTTCCAACTCTGTATTTCCTATTTTGGCTATGGCTAGAGATTCACATCATTCTCTACACAGCTTCTGGTCTTTACAATATCTAAAGAACTACTTTGAGAAACACACACATCCCTCTAAGTTTTTGAAAAAGAAACATAGTGCTGTTCTTCTCTGAACATTCAGGGTAGCCCCAAGTTACAGCTCTTTCAGAAAAAATTAAAAGTACTTATAAAAGAGCAGATGTTACTTGCAAAATCCAGAGCCCAGTGCCTCCTGGAACCAGCAAGTGTTGCTGGTTATGAATCAACAGCAAATTTTGCTGGGAGATAAGGTGCAGAATTGAATCTCTACAATTCTATTAAATACCCTGAAATGAACCAAGAGCAGTCCCAGAGCTGATGGCAGGACTGAAGCAGAAAGATGGTAGTTCACGTCCTTATATCAAAGCTGAATACAGGGACAAAGATCTAACAGGTCATTTATAAGTCATTAACATAAATCTCATAGGTAAACATATGAATACATGTGTATATTTAAATAACTGAATTTATTCTTCTGTTTTATGGCTTCTTAACTTTGCATTTTTCTTAGAAAGACTTCACCTACACTATGGTAACCTAAATTCTTTTATTCTAAAATGTTACAGTTCAATTTATACATAATATGGTGATCTTAAAATGATTTTAGATACAGTTTTAAGTAGATGTTCAGTTTTATTCCTTCTTTAGATGTCTGGTAGATCTTACCAAAAGAGTTTATTTAAAAATTTGTTTCCCATTGAGTTAAATGCAACTTTAAGATACATTAAATTTCCATAAATATGTGGATATATTCCTAGAACATGCTTTATTTCTTCTATTTACATTGCATTATCTATCCACACCTGGGAAAAAATTACTCTTAATATTGTAGTTTTAAAATATGTTTGAATATCTGTTTGGGTTCTTCACTCACTATGCTGCTTTTCATAATTTTGTCTTAAATTTCTTGACTATTTTTGTATGCTTCCATTTTATTTGAAGTTCTGACATGTGATGCATGCTTAACTTTTATACAACTAAATTTACAGGTTCATATTTCTATTTTTTAATCACTAATTCAAAAAATATACTTGCTTTCAAAACCTATTACCCATTTCTGACTTTTCTTTCAGGCTTTAAAAACATCATCTGTCTAAGTTTCTTAGAAAATCTTTATGATACATGTCACTATAATGCAAGTGTATTTATAAGGTGCCTACCCATCAAATCCATCTGCTGTGATGAAGAGAGGCCCTTCCTCTGTGTTGTGAAAAGCTTAAAATGAAGGTGTCATTCTTGCCCCACAAAGCCAGGTTAATAACAGTCTCCTACTATTATAGAACACAACCAGCTGTGGAGTCAGCTGTCTCCTTGAGAGTTAATTACCTTTGGCTGTTTTCCTTCACACAAATTATTAAACTAAAAAGCAAACCTTTCCATAAATCAAAAAGAAGTGTTATGTTTTACAAATAAAAAGGATTGCATGTATTTATTTTTTATAAGAGATATGAGCTAAATTGCCATTAAAAAGATTACCGTTAATAAGATATTGTGATGTGTTTGCCTGATCTTACAAGATAAATATTTTAGTTTATTTAATTAATAATTATTTTATCTATATTCTTAACCTAAAAAGGATTTGATGCAAATGTATTTTACTTAAGGTTACTTTAAAAGGTGAATTAATGAAAAGCAAAAGTTTTACACTATTTACTGTGAAGCTTTCTTCTTATGTTTGTTCAAATCTGGGCAATGGATGAAAACAAAATTTCCTAGTTCTCTTGAGTCATAGCAGAATCAAAAAGCATTATAAATATATGTGCAAATATAAATATGTGTGTGTATATACACACACATACATATTTACACCAGAAACTAATACAACATTGTAAATCAACTATACTTCATTATAAAAAAAAAGGAACTATGGTCAGCACAGGGTTAAAATATGCTATTTGTTTATCCTTCTCATTAATTTTTGAACTAACTCTGCCACAAACATCAAAAAGATCCATTTGGAAACTGTGACTTGAAATATAATAAACCAATTAAAACACACACACACACACTTACACATTTGTGCAGCTCCTAATGATACCAATAAATCAACTCAAAACTATAAAAAAGTAATTAGGGACAAAGAAATGACCTGTCTTGATGTTGCTTTTTTTTTTTAATATGAGTCTAATGCGATTATACATGCATATCTAATTACTACATCTGATGACCTATGGTCATAGCTTGATTTCTGTGTTACAAATGGCTTGACATTTAATTAGTTTATGTGATTAAATTATGGAATATCTACATAGTGATCAAATGATTAAAACTTTTTTGTGCCTCTAGTTTTTCTCAGCACTTGAGGTAATTATATCTGACCACATATACCATATGAGAAGAGACTCAAACAGAAATCTTTACAAGTGGAAAGAGAATTAAATTTTCGCAAATTAGGATGGAAAGAATCATTGCTGAGCACATCTCACAAGAGGTATATAGCAGGATGGCCCAGCACTTCAATCCCTGCAAGAGATCCAAGTCTAAATTATAATAAGGATGGAGCTGGTAAGCCAGGGTTCCTACTTCTCATTGACCCTCATTTCCTGCTGTAAGGAACTGATGGTCCCTGATATATGTAACAGTCTTTTTATTAAAAGAAATGATCAACTTATATAAAAAATTTTAGTTTAAGTTTGGTTATTACAGTCATGATGTAAGCTTATTTCTGGTTTCTTGCATCCCAAGTCAACCAGGTATTCTTCACAGTTTGTCACCTAAGTTGAAATGGCTCTACCCTCAAACTCTGGTACAAATGTCAGTCAATTCATGAATCTCCACAAAATGTGAACTTGCTCTAAGTCCCAAGCCGCCCTGAAGAAAAGTCATGAGAAAAGGATCCCTAATCCCATTTGTATTAGCAAGTTGATTGAAACAGGGAACAAAGCTAGAATGCCTCTAAAGACATGTCTCTATTAACAAAAGACATCTTTTCGACATCCCAGAAACATGTTGCAAACACCTGTCTCATCCATCATTAACCATCCTTGTGATGTGAAGATAGTAAGTACAAAGGTTTCTAATTACTCAGTGACAGGAATGCGAGACAAGGCGGAATGTCGATAATCCCAAAGCCTTATACAGACAATACATTCAATAACTGCCCCCATGAAAGCTTTTCTTCATAACAGATAGCAGCAAACAAAGGTGGTTGATGTATGAATGTCATACGTACAGACCTGGTTGGTTAGGAAAAGAAGAAATGACTAATTTGATGTTATTCCAATAGTAAGTTATTTCCTAAACAGCTAGCTATGGCTACTTAGTAAGATTACATGATTTATCTTAAAAATAGTTAAGTTACTTGATGAAACCTCCATATTCTCTAGAAAGTAAAGGCAGATATGAAAGCATGGGCTATATACCTCTTCTCTTCTCCTAATTTTATAAAAGTTGCTAGAATGTCTCAAATGAACAGTATGTGAAAACAAAGGATGTAAGTAACCTAGAAACTAATTAATCTTTAGGTAAAGTAATTGACTATACTAAAGCCTCTGACTGTGTGAATCACAACAAATTGTGGAATATTCCTAAAGAGATGGATATACCAGACCACATTACCTGTCTCCTGAGAAATCTGTATGCAGGTCAAGAAGGAACAGTTCGAACTGGACATGAGGTAAGTGACTGGCTCCAAACGGGAGTATGACAGGACTATGACAGTGCTACTGTATATTGTCACCCTATTTATTTAACTCATGTACAGAGTCCATGATGCAAAATATCAGGGTGGATGAATCACAAGCTGGAATCAAGACTGCTGGGAGAAATATTAATGACCTCAGATATGCATATAATACCACTCTAACTGCAGAAAGAGAAACTAAAGAGCCTCTTGATGAGGGTAAAAGAAGAGAGTGAAAAAGCTGGCTTGAAACCCAACATTCATTCTGATCCCATCACTTCATGGTAAATAGAAGGAGGAAAAGAGGAAGCAGTGACAGACTTTATTTTCTTGGGCTCCAAAATCACTGTGGATGGTGACTGCATCCATGAAATTAAAAGACGCTTGCTCCTTGGGAGGAAAGCTATGGCAAACTTAAATACCATATTAAAAAGCAGAAGCATCACTTTGCTGACAAAGATCCATAGAGACAGTTATGGCTTTTCTAGCAGTCATGTACATGAGTGAGAGCGGAACCAAAAAGAAGGCTGAGAGCTGAAGGACTGATGCCTTTGAATTGTGGTGCTTGAGAAGACACCTGGGAATCCTTTGGACTACAAGGAGATCAAACCAGTCAATCCTAAAGGGAATCGACCCTAAATATTCATTGGAAGGACTATTGCTGAAGCTCCAATACTTTGGTCACCTGATGCAAAGAGCTCACTCTCTGGAAAAAAAAACCCTGATGGTGGGAAACACTGAAAACAAAAGGAGAAGAAAGAAGGTGGCAGAGGATGAGATGGTTGAATACCATCACCAACTCAGTGGAAATGAATGTGAGCAAACTCTGTGAGACTGTGAGAGAGTAAATTCCTAGGCAGGTTGATATGAAGTCCAGGGGTCCCCAAAGACAGAAGTGGTCTGGGGTTCTTGAGGAGGATGAAAGGAAAATCTTTTTTTCTCTACCTCCCTTGGTCTTAGCCACATAAAACGTTGTTTTTTGTTTTTTTTTTGTTTGTTTGTTTGTTTTTGTTGTTGTTGTTGTTTTTGCCAGGATCACGATGGTGTGATCACTAATCTAGAGCCAGATATCCTGGAATGTGAAGTCAAGTGGGCCTTAGAAAGCATCACTACGAACAAAGCTAGTGGAGGTGATGGAATTCCAGTTGAGCTGTTTCAAATCCTGAAAGATGATGCTGTGAAAGTGCTGCACTCAATATGCCAGCAAATTTGGAAAACTCAGCAGTGGCCGCAGGACTGGAAAAGGTCAGTTTTCATTCCAAT
>SJYX01006637.1:242156-281685 GCA_006410675.1 Oreotragus oreotragus | reverse complement strand
TTTTTTTTTTTACACTACTAGACCTAGTCCAGTGATAGCACATTGCGTGTCTTATCAACAGAAACCTTCTTCAGAACTGGGAACAGGCCTTCCCAGCAATGTGGGACAAAATGGCCATGAAATGCCCCCCAAAGTATGGTCGGATTTATGACCACAAGGGGGGCGTGTCAACTACAAATTGGCATGTACCAAGACCATCGCCAGTGACGGAACAACAAAGGCGTTTGCCATCTGCCTCTACCAAGACTGAGCCCCACGCTGCTACAGCTGTTGACCTTCCGCGATCCCAGAGGGAGTTTAGGGTGGAGTGAGGCACTCTGTGCTCCAGGGAATCCGGTGGGACAGCTCTTTAGATAGTCGGATCTTTTTAAGAACAGATTTTATGATCTCAATCCTTTCATCTCCTCATATTTAGTGAAGCACTAAATCCCTTCATGGTGACATCAGATCCTTTTGTAGAACGAGTGCTTCACGGCATCGCACGCCCCCTTCACCAAAACCCTGGAGCAGTCTCTCAGAGCTCTCTGAGATGCTGCCTCTCAGGCTGCGGTCCTCATTTTGACCCAAATAAAACTTAACTCACAACTCTCAGGTTGTACATTTTTTTTAGTTGACACTTTCTCTGTCCCTTTTCTTTTTTTTTTTTTTTACAAGAGATAAACTTTATTTATTTTATTTTTTTCTTTTTTTGCGTTTCCACATTTTTTTTTTTTAATGCTTCCATTTTACTTTATTTTACTTTACAGTACTCTATTGGTTTTGGCATACATTGACATGAATCTGCCACGGGTGTACACGAACTCCCAAACATGAACCCCCCTCCCACCTCCCACCCCACATCATCTTACTTTAATAAAACTCTGCTACACAAAAGCTCTTGAGTGATCAAGCCTGGTCCCTGGTCCTGATGCTAAATCTTCTTCAGAGATCACGAATTCAGCATCATTCACCACAAGCTATCAATAGTGGAGGACGGAGGAACCTGGGGTGCTAGAGTCTATGAGGGTGCAAAAAACGGGACATCACTTAGTGACTGGATAAGAACAACAAAGTCATGGCTGTACAGGAGAAAATGAAGAAAAACAAAAACAAAAACTCAACAGTGAGTTATCAGTAAAAGCATAGAGACAGAACAAATCACAATAAAAAGTCTGGTGCAGGATACTTCTCTGGTGGCCCGGTGGTAAAGGGTTTGCTTGCCAACACAGGGGACACAGGTTTGACCCCTGGTCTGGGACAGTCCCCCATGCTGTAGAGCAAATAAGCCCTAGTGCCACAACTACTGAGGCCCCGTGCTCTAGATCCCATGCTCCACAGCAAGAGAAGCCCTGCCACGAGACGCCCTGCATCGCAAAGAAAAAGAACCCTGCTCGCTGCAGCTAGAGCACGCAGGCAGGCTGCAGCAAGAGCCAGCCCAGCCAAAAATACGCTAACTGAAAAAACAAGAACCTTCGCGCATAACAGAGGAAAACGAGTGATGATTTCACAAGTGTATAGAATTAGAAGGTAGAAAGGACTAAAAATAATGTCCTCAGTGTAAACTCAACGAACTCAAAATTAAAGAAAAGCAGCTTCTAGTTCAAGCTGCCAGACTGAAAACCTACAAACACTGTCCTTCATGGCACACACTGAGAGGTACATATGCATACAATATGTATATATTTATACAATATGCAAGAAAAAACACACACAACATAAAGGGATCATCAGATAAGAAATGTTAACACATTTAAGCACGGGCAGGCACGTTCTTTACCAATAGCACCACCTGGGAGTTGTAAAATAGGTGAAGCAGGAAACCAGGGACCCACTGTAAACCAGAACTGATAGAGGAAGACCCAACTAGGGCCAAACTGCGTGAGTCTGGCTCCCCATGCCTTGCTCTTAATCACTACACTCAATCTCCTTCATGGATCACAGCCTTTGCATGGCTAAGGTGCTTGCGTAACTCAGTGAAGCTATGAGTCAGGCCATGCTCTAGTCCATGAGGTCACAAAGAGTCAGACGTGACTTAGCAGCTCAACAGCAACAGCAACACTATACTCAAAGGTAAAATACAGAACAGAGAATATGTGAGGCATGGAGAAATAATCAGGAGCCTGAAATCAAAACATCAGGAACTTATTTAAGAAGAACAGAAAAACAAAATTTGAAAGAAAGGAAACTTTCAAAGAAATAAAATAATGTCCTTGAGGTATAAAAGAAAATGTGTTTGGGGGCTTAAAGGGCAGAAGAACAGCTAAGAAGATGATATAAAAAGTCCTAGACTCAGAAAAATTCTCATTAACTTGAAACTTCAAGTAGAACAAGAGGATTCTTAAAATGTCTATAAAGAAAGAAAAATTCCAGGTAAGTAAATAGGTTACCTATAAAAGAATCAAACACAGTAGAACTTTTTCACCTGTCTTTCTTCATGCTAGAAGAAAATGGATCAATGCTGTCAAAGTTATAAAACATTTTGTTTTAATTCTAGAATTCTGAAATTTACCAAAATATCAATCAAATGTGACAGTGGAATGAAGTCTCAGCTAAACGTATAGAAACTCAGAAAATTTATGTCTTGCTTTGGGAGAATTATTGAAGATGTTGTTATCAAAGCAACTAAGAACATAAGAAAGAGAAAAAAAAATAAAGTTTCAGGAAATAAAGGTCCAACCTAGGATGGGAACTAGGCAGGAGACTTAGAGAATACCCCATCCTGAATGAAGTATGGTCTGAAGTGTTTTAGAAGAAATGTCTCTGGGGGACAAAAAAGAGAAATAACATAAAATATCACCAACGTTCCCAGTTAACTTGAAAGTATGCAAAAGACAATTAATTCTTTTTCATCAATACCAACAAAAACCAAAGGCAATTAGAAATTCTGGGGAAAGAGAAAGGAAAAGATGAAAATTATAACACAAGTATGAAGGGACTTTTTAAAATTTTCAAACATGTGGGCTTTCTTATAATTTTATGCTATTTGATTTCTAGCAAAAATGTAATTTTCATCAGAGAAAAATACTCTGAATGACCATAGTCATTCACAAAATTTTAAACTCATTTTTCAAAGTATATATTTATTTATTTGGCTGTAGCAGGTCTCAGATGTGTCATGTGGGATCTTTAGTCTTCATTTCGGCGTGTGAACTCTTAGTTGCAGCATGTAGGATCTAGTTACCTGACCAGGGATCAAACCTGAGCCTCCTACATTGGTAGCACGGAATCTTAGCCACTGGACTACAAGGGAAATCCAACAGCCATTTGATACTTTATGAGACTTGTGTTTGGATCCATTTACTGTCAGTTTTCATAAAAGTTCCACATGTACTTAAAAAGAATGATGAATCTGCACTTGTTGGAACCTGGGAAATCTCCTCACTGGCATTAATCAAATACCCAAATTCCAAGAACAAGAAACTGATATAAAGAAGCCAGGAAACTCATATTGGTTCACAACCAAGTACAGCGCAAGAAGGCAGTAAGTCTCACCATTAAATACAAAGGCAAAATGCACTCAGAAAGAGACAGAGTAGAAATGTTCAGGAAATGAGTACAGGCAAAAACCTGAAACAGCCCCCCAGAGTTCCCAAGTGACCCTAACCCTAACCTTGGCAGTTAGATGAGGTCCATACACCCTCATATTCTAAACAGGTGGTAAAAGATTTTGAGCAGCCCTAATCAGTTGCCTGGGAGAAGGCAGTGGAACCCCACTCCAGCACTCTTGCCTGGAAAATCCCATGGACGGAGGAGCCTGGTGGGCTGCAGTCCATGGGGTCGCTAAGAATCAGACACAACTGAGTGACTTCACTTTCACTTTTCACTTTCATGCACTGGAGAAGGAAATGGCAACCCACTCCAGTGTTCTTGCCTGGAGAATCCCAGGGACGGGGGAGCCTGGTGGGCTGCCGTCTCTGGGGTCACATAAAGTTGGACACGACTGAAGCGACTTAGCAGCAGCAGCAATCTGTTGCCCATCACCCTAAGCAACCTGGAAAAAATATAAATTATTTCCTGTAACCCAGACAGTAAAGAAAGTTGATGGCAGAGATCTAGACTTGCAGAAGCCCCATTAGAATAAAGAAACAAAAAGACAGTGGTCTGTAGGGATTGATGACCAAGGAACAGATGAAACCATGTTCATTTCAGCCATGCCAAAAGGGACAGATGTCAATCTAAAATAAGATTCACCCCTTCCTCCATGCTGTCAACATACTAAATAATCCCTCAAAAATTGGAAATAAAATAGGTGGTCTTGTAAAATGTAAAATGACGATCTTTCAAAATTGTAGAGAACTGTGCGTGTCAACACACCTCCTTGGCTTGACCTGCCTTATCCCAAATGCCTGGCCTGTGACAAAGTACCACAAACAGTCGCTTAAACAACAGGCAGGTTTTGTCACCCAGGACTGAAGCTCGAAATGCAGATGTGATCAGGTGTTGCTTTTCTTTCTGAGGGCTGTGACGGGTCACCTAGCTTCTGCTGATTTGCTGGCCATCTCTGGGGTCCCCTGGTTTTAGATTCATCATCCTGATCTGATCCCGGCCTCCATTTTCACACGGCATGCACCCTGTGTCCATGTCTGTCTTTCTGTCTCCGTGCCTACATTTCCCTTTTAATAAGGAAGGGCACCAGTCATACTGCGTTAGAGCCCACTCTGAGGCCCTCATTTTAACTCAAATCCCTCAGTCAAGACCTTTTTCCAGATAACGCCACATTCTGAGGTCCTGGGGAGTTAGGACTGTCGTAACTTTTTCAGCTCAAAATTTAATCCATAACNTAGAAGAAAATGGATCAATGCTGTCAAAGTTATAAAACATTTTGTTTTAATTCTAGAATTCTGAAATTTACCAAAATATCAATCAAATGTGACAGTGGAATGAAGTCTCAGCTAAACGTATAGAAACTCAGAAAATTTATGTCTTGCTTTGGGAGAATTATTGAAGATGTTGTTATCAAAGCAACTAAGAACATAAGAAAGAGAAAAAAAAATAAAGTTTCAGGAAATAAAGGTCCAACCTAGGATGGGAACTAGGCAGGAGACTTAGAGAATACCCCATCCTGAATGAAGTATGGTCTGAAGTGTTTTAGAAGAAATGTCTCTGGGGGACAAAAAAGAGAAATAACATAAAATATCACCAACGTTCCCAGTTAACTTGAAAGTATGCAAAAGACAATTAATTCTTTTTCATCAATACCAACAAAAACCAAAGGCAATTAGAAATTCTGGGGAAAGAGAAAGGAAAAGATGAAAATTATAACACAAGTATGAAGGGACTTTTTAAAATTTTCAAACATGTGGGCTTTCTTATAATTTTATGCTATTTGATTTCTAGCAAAAATGTAATTTTCATCAGAGAAAAATACTCTGAATGACCATAGTCATTCACAAAATTTTAAACTCATTTTTCAAAGTATATATTTATTTATTTGGCTGTAGCAGGTCTCAGATGTGTCATGTGGGATCTTTAGTCTTCATTTCGGCGTGTGAACTCTTAGTTGCAGCATGTAGGATCTAGTTACCTGACCAGGGATCAAACCTGAGCCTCCTACATTGGTAGCACGGAATCTTAGCCACTGGACTACAAGGGAAGTCCAACAGCCATTTGATACTTTATGAGACTTGTGTTTGGATCCATTTACTGTCAATTTTCATAAAAGTTCCACATGTACTTAAAAAGAATGATGAATCTGCACTTGTTGGAACCTGGGAAATCTCCTCACTGGCATTAATCAAATACCCAAATTCCAAGAACAAGAAACTGATATAAAGAAGCCAGGAAACTCATATTGGTTCACAACCAAGTACAGCGCAAGAAGGCAGTAAGTCTCACCATTAAATACAAAGGCAAAATGCACTCAGAAAGAGACAGAGTAGAAATGTTCAGGAAATGAGTACAGGCAAAAACCTGAAACAGCCCCCCAGAGTTCCCAAGTGACCCTAACCCTAACCTTGGCAGTTAGATGAGGTCCATACACCCTCATATTCTAAACAGGTGGTAAAAGATTTTGAGCAGCCCTAATCAGTTGCCTGGGAGAAGGCAGTGGAACCCCACTCCAGCACTCTTGCCTGGAAAATCCCATGGACGGAGGAGCCTGGTGGGCTGCAGTCCATGGGGTCGCTAAGAGTCAGACACAACTGAGTGACTTCACTTTCACTTTTCACTTTCATGCACTGGAGAAGGAAGTGGCAACCCACTCCAGTGTTCTTGCCTGGAGAATCCCAGGGACGGGGGAGCCTGGTGGGCTGCCGTCTATGGGGTCACATAAAGTTGGACACGACTGAAGTGACTTAGCAGCAGCAGCAATCTGTTGCCCATCACCCTAAGCAACCTGGAAAAAATATAAATTATTTCCTGTAACCCAGACAGTAAAGAAAGTTGATGGCAGAGATCTAGACTTGCAGAAGCCCCATTAGAATAAAGAAACAAAAAGACAGTGGTCTGTAGGGATTGATGACCAAGGAACAGATGAAACCATGTTCATTTCAGCCATGCCAAAAGGGACAGATGTCAATCTAAAATAAGATTCACCCCTTCCTCCATGCTGTCAACATACTAAATAATCCCTCAAAAATTGGAAATAAAATAGGTGGTCTTGTAAAATGTAAAATGACGATCTTTCAAAATTGTAGAGAACTGTGCGTGTCAACACACCTCCTTGGCTTGACCTGCCTTATCCCAAATGCCTGGCCTGTGACAAAGTACCACAAACAGTCGCTTAAACAACAGGCAGGTTTTGTCACCCAGGACTGAAGCTCGAAATGCAGATGTGATCAGGTGTTGCTTTTCTTTCTGAGGGCTGTGACGGGTCACCTAGCTTCTGCTGATTTGCTGGCCATCTCTCGGGTCCCCTGGTTTTAGATTCATCATCCTGATCTGATCCCGGCCTCCATTTTCACACGGCATGCACCCTGTGTCCATGTCTGTCTTTCTGTCTCCGTGCCTACATTTCCCTTTTAATAAGGAAGGGCACCAGTCATACTGCGTTAGAGCCCACTCTGAGGCCCTCATTTTAACTCAAATCCCTCAGTCAAGACCTTTTTCCAGATAATGCCACATTCTGAGGTCCTGGGGAGTTAGGACTGTCGTAACTTTTTCAGCTCAAAATTTAATCCATAACGTGTACCAGGCTCCACTGTTACCCCTACCCCACTACACCTCATTGCTGGTCTCCACACCAGAAGTGGGGAATGTCATCAATTTGACATGTTCTGTAATAACAAAAAAGTCTGAAATTTTATATTTAAAGTTTTTTTTAATTAAAAAAGAAAAGTTTAATCACAGCATCTGGTCCTACCACTTCATGGCAAATAGATGGCGAAACAATGGAAACAGTGACAGACTTTACTTTCTTGGGCTCCAAAATCACTGCAGATGGTGACTGCAGCCATGAAATTAAAAGACACTTGCTCCTTGGAAGAAAAGTTATGACCAACCTAGATAGCATATTAAAAAGCAGAGATATTACTTTGCCAACAAAGGTCCATCTAGTCAAAGCTACGGTTTTTCCAGTAGTCATGTATGGATGAGAAGAGTTGGACTATAAAGAAAGCTGAGCACCAAAGAATTGATGCTTTTGAACTGCGGTGTTGGAGAAGACTCTTGAGAGTCCCTTGGACTGCAAGGAGATCCAACCAGTCTGTCTTAAAGGAAATCAGTCCTGAATAGTCATTGGAAGGACTGATGCTGAAGCTGAAACCCCAATACTTTGGCCACCTGATACAAAGAACTGACTCATTTGAAAAGACCCTGATGCTGGGAAAGATTGAAGTAGGAGGAGAAGGGGATGACCAAGGATGAGACGGTTGGATGGCATCACCGACTCAACGGACATAAATTTGAGCAAGCTTCAGGAGTTGGTAGTGGACAGGGAAGCCTGGCTTGCTGCAGTCCATGGGATTGCAAAGAGCTGGACACGACAGCGACTGAACTGAACTGTGATGGAGACAAGACAAAGGACTGTCTGTAATATTCTGTGATACCATTTCTTTAAAATTTTTTTTAATTCAACTATAGTTGATTTTCAGCATTGTTTTAGATTCAGGTATACAGCAAGGTGTACAACCATTCTTCTTCAGATTCTTTTCCCTTATGAAAGTGAAAGTTGCTCACTCCTGTCCGACTTTTGTGATCCCACGGACTGTAGCCTGCCAGGCCATGTAATATTCTGTGATACCATTTCTTTAAAATTTTTTTTAATTCAACTATAGTTGATTTTCAGCATTGTTTTAGATTCAGGTATACAGCAAGGTGTACAACCATTCTTCTTCAGATTCTTTTCCCTTATGAAAGTGAAAGTTGCTCACTCCTGTCCGACTTTTGTGATCCCATGGACTGTAGCCTGCCAGGCCCCTCTGTCCATGGAATTCTCCAGGCAAGAATACTGCAGTGGGTGGCCATGCCCTTCTCCAGGAGATCTTCCTGACCCAGGATTGAACCCGAGTCTCCTGCACTGCAGGCAGATTGTTTAATGTCCGAGTCATAAGTTATTACAAAATATTGAGTACAGTTCTTGGTGCTACACTGCAGGCCACTGTTGTGACGTGCATTTTTATCTCATTTTTATTTTATTTTTAATTTTATTAAGGTATGATTGGTTTATTGGGATGGCAAAAAAGTTCATTTAGCCTTTTCTAGACCATCATATGGAAAAATCTGAATGAACTTTTTGGCCAACCCAATACAACGTTGTGTTAATTTCTATTGTACTGCAAAGTGACTCAGTTGCTACACACACACACACGCACACACATAAATATTATTTTCTATTCTGCTTTATCACAGGACATTGAATATAGTTCCCTGTGCTTTACGGTAGGACCTTGTCATTTATCCATCTTATATATACTAGTTTGCACAGGATACCATTTCCTGCCACCTGATAATCATTTACAAGTTAAAGACAGGTAGATTTTGAGTCTTCATATTAAGGTTGTCAACCTTGTATTTCTACCTTCCTTCATCAAAGACATTTAAAATGCTATAAAAGACCAAAAACTTTCTTTTGGCCTTGATTTCCACTACTGTTGGTTATCACTGGGGAAAAAAAGAAAATATAAAGAATTAAGAAGACTGAGGGTTTTTTGCAATATTCACCAATAGGTTTCACTGGGATTAAAAAAGACGCTCACCTTTCAGCTTCTGCTTGAAAAATAAAGCTTGGTTAAATCATTTTAGGCTAAACTCCCCTAGGCCAAAAGCTGAATGCCCAGTATTTATATAAAGAGAAACTAATTTTTCCAAATTGTGTTATATCTCTTCATTTCATCCATAAGGGATGCAATTTTTTCTGTATTCCTTGTTGAAGAAGAAAATCCTGACACATTTTTATATTTTCTTTGCCCTTTACAGTGCCTGGCTTGAAGTCTAGCACACAGTAGGGCTTTAATTGATCACTTGAATAAACATATATATGCATGAATAATTTTTCTATCATTTAAAATTTTGACCCTTCCTCATTCTAATTCTTCAGGCTTGAATCTCTTAATTAGTTCTACTTCTGAGATGATTTATTTCCTCTCTTTCCCAATTCAATTTCCACTATGTCTTCTTTTTGCAAAGAGGAAAAACTAATAAAACACATTTTAGAATTCAAGAGCAGAAAAGGACAAGGTGTAAGTAAGGGAGGTCTTATTTTTAACGTACTACTTCCCCAAAATACATATCTTCATGTAGTGGGGAATGTGCATTCCATTAAGTACATTAATTGTTAAAAGTGCAGGGCTGGACACAGTCCTTGCAGTCTTGAAGAACCACAATTATGTAGAAGCATGCTGGTAAACAGATCAGCTAACATTCTTTACTGTAAATTTAATTCAACTAACAACTTCTACTTTCTATGCCTCTGAATCTTTTTCATAGCATCCTTGGTAAACTGTTTCTGGAACAGTAACTTTGAGCCTACATCCCAGGCTCCCAGATATTCTAGGCCAGGTGTCAGCAAACTATGATCTGTAGGCCAAATTCAGCAGCTGTATTTTTTTGTCAATAAACTTGGACTGGAAAGTGACATACCTATCTGTTTATCGATTCTCTATGGCTGCTTTGTGCTATGACAGCAGTTAGTACAGTAAATCTCTTACTTATAAATGAGTACTGTTCCAAGAGCATGTTCATAGTCTGATTTGTTTGTTAGGTCCAACAAAGTTAGCCTAGGTATCAAACTATGAACGGAGGTTCATTACATTGAACAGGAGGAGGTGGCCACAACAATCCCCAAGGGGGGAAAAGTGCAGCAAGGCAAAAGGAGGCCTTACAAATAGCTGAGCAAAGAAGAGGAGGGAAAGGCAAAGGAGAAAAGAAAAGATATCCATCTGAATTCAGAGTTTCAAAGAATAGCAAAAACAGATAAGAGTAAGTGAACAATGCAAAGAAATAGAGGAAAACAATGGAATGGAAAACAGTAGAGATCTCTTCAAGAGATAGCAAGAGAACATCTCATGCAAAGATGGGCTCAATAAAGGACAGAAACAGTATGGACCTTATGGAAGCAAGAGATATTAAGAAGAGGTGGCAAGAACACACAGAAGAACTATACAAAAAGGTCTTAATGACCCAGATAACCACAACGGTGTGGTCACTCACCTAGAGCCGGACATCCTGGAGTGTGAAGGCAAGTGGCCTCGGGACGCATCGTGCTGGTCGTGTCCCATTCTTTGTGACCTCATGGACTGTTCCCTGCCAACTCCACTGTCCATGGGATTCTCCAGGCAAGAATACTGGAGTGGCTTGTTGCCATTTCCTTCTCTATAGAAAGCATTACTACAAAGATAGTGGAGGTGATGGAATTCCAGCTGAGCTATTTTAAATCCTAAAAGATGATGCTGTGAAAGTGCTGCACTCAATATGCCAGCAAATTTGGAAAACTCAGCAGTGGCCACAGGACTGGAAAAGGTCAGTTTGATTCCAATCCCAAAGAAGAGAAATGCCAAAAAAAGGTCTAAACTACCATACAATTGTGCTCATTTCACATGCTAGCAAGGTAATGCTCACAGTCCTTCAACTGAGGCTTCAACATTACGTGAACCAAGAACTTCCAGATGTACAAACTGGAAAAGGCAGAGAAATCAGAGATCAAATTGCCAAAATCCATTGGATCACAGAAAAAGCAAAGGAATTAGAAGAGAAACATCTACTTCTGCTTCATTGACTATGCTAAAGCCTTTGACTGTGTGGATGATAACAAACTGTGGAAAATTCTTAAAGGGATGGGAATTCCAGACTACCTTTTCTGTCTCCTGGGAAACTTGTTTCCAGATCAAGAAGCAACAGTTAGAACCGGATATGGCATTAAAGAGCCTCTTGATGAAGGTCAAAGAATAGAGTGAAAAAGTTGGGTTAAAACTCAACATTCAAAAAACTAACATCATGGCATCTGGTCCCATCACTTCATGGCAAATAGACAGGAAAACAATGGAAACAGTGACAGACTTTATTTTTGAGGGCTCTAAAAATCAGTGTGGATGAAGACTGCAGCCATGAAATTAAAAGATGCTTGCTCCCTGGAAGAAAAGCTATGACAAGCCTATGACAAGCATATTAAAAAGCAGAGACATTCGTTTGTCAACAAAGGTCTATAGAGTCAAAGCTATGGTTTCTCCAGTAGTCATGCCCTAGATGTGAGAGCTGGACTATAAAGTTGAGCTAGACTGCAGCCATGAAATTAAAAGATGCTTGCTCCCTGGAAGAAAAGCTATGACAAGCCTATGACAAGCATATTAAAAAGCAGAGACATTCGTTTGTCAACAAAGGTCTATAGAGTCAAAGCTATGGTTTCTCCAGTAGTCATGCCCTAGATGTGAGAGTTGGACTATAAAGTTGAGCTCTAAAGAATTGATGCTTTTGAACTGTGGTGTTGGAGAAGACTCTTGAGAGTCCCTTAGACTGCAAGGAGATCCAACCAGTCCATCCTAAAGGAAATCAACCCTGAATATTCACTGGAAGGACTGACTCTGAAGTTGAAGCTCCAATACTTTGGCCACCTGATGCGAAGAGCCAACTCATTAGAAATGACCCTGAGCCTGGAAGAGATTGAAGGCAGGATGAAAAGGGGATGAGAGAGGATGAGATGGTTGGATGGCATCACCGACTCCATGCATGAGTTTGAGCAGGACCCGGGAGACGGTAAAGGACAGGGAAGCCTAGTCTGCTGCAGTCCATGGGGTCGCAAAGAGTCAGACACGACTGAGTGAATGAGCACCTACAACAAAAATGGACAGTACGTAGTACAGTTCAACAGCTGTCGCACAGGGGCTGTCATCGAGTGAACAGGCAAGAAGGGTTACTGACTAGAGGAGGGAGTGGGGGAGAGAGATGATAAAGCTGAAGGATCGTCAGCAATAGGAGACTGAGGGCAAGCTGTCGTTTCACTCACACCTGATGTTGTTGGAATGCACATTCTTGTCTTTGAAAGGTAGTAAATTGAGTATTTGTATGCAGGGGATTTACTGTGTTTGTGACAAACCCTGTGGCCTGTAAAGCCCCAAAATGTATATTATCTGGCCATTTGCAGAAGAAGTTTGCCATCCTCTGCTATAAACAATAGCAAGATGTACTGACCTGGTTTTATTTTTTATCTTTATAGACAAATGCAATCACCAAATGATTTTGTTTAAATATTTGTTTCGCTTGACCAAATATGAGTGAGTGAGTGAAGTCGCTCAGTCGTGTCCGACTCTTTGCGACCCCATGGACTGTAGCCAGCCTACCAGGCTCCTCCCTCCATGGGATTCTCCAGGCAAGAGTACTAGGCCTGTCAAAAATCAGTTTTGATGAAACCCAGTGAAGTGACACCACTGTTGGCTGCAGCTTGCTTTAGCTGCCTTTTGGAAAAAGGAGTTAAGTTCCTACAAAGGCACAGTACGACTTTATTAGAGGTCTCCGGTTCCACTCAAAAGAGTCCTTCTTAGAAACATGCTTGCCTTTGACAACCACATCTATGTTCTCATTGCAAACAGAAGTATCGTTATTCAGGGACGTCTTAGGACTTCCGTAGTGTCCAGTAGTGTCCAGTGGCTAAGACTCCACGGTGATACTGCAAGGGGCCCTGGTTCAACCCCTGGTTGGGGAATTAGATCCCACATGCTATAGCTAAGACTTGATAAAATCAAACAAATAAATATAAATGAATATTACAAAAAGTCTTAGGACAATGGATTCATTTCATCCCACGTGAGGTTGAAAATCAGAGTAGGGATCTCGTGCCTCTGGCTTCCTCTTCCCTCTATTCTTTCAGTTTCCTCTTTATTGCTTTCTAGGTGTCAATACCGAATGTCCTCATTTTTCTTACAAAGTGTTCTCATCTATCCACTTCAGAATTAAAATTAACTTTGTCTCTCACTTCTTTATTAATGGGAATGGCTTTCTCCTGGCCTGTTTTTCCTCCTACACATTGAGACAAAAAGATTTGTTTTTACCTTTTTTAAAGCTATAAGATTAACAATTAATCCAGTCAACCACCCTCAAATAATCTTTCATTTTAGGCTTCATGTATCAGCTTGTGATTCGTTCATCCACAGATAACTGCAAAATTGATTGTCTTCATTTTAATAGAACTGTAATCAGTGGAGGGGGTACAGATAAGTAGAAGTTTGGGATTAATAGATACACACTACTATATACAAAATAGGTAAAAAAAAAAAAAAAAAACTTATATACTATCTTATAATAACCTCTAGGGGAAAACAATTTTAAAAAGAAAATGTATATAAATGTAAATGAATCACTTTCTTGTACACTTGAAATTAACACACTTGAAATTTTAAAATGTTAACATAACATTTTAAATCAACTACACTTCAGTGGTTCCAAATCGGGAAAGGAGTATGTCCAGGCTGTATATTGGCACCCTGCTTATTTAACTTCTATGTAGAGTATGTCATGTGAAATGCCAGGCTGGATGAAGGACAAGCTGAAATCAAGATTGCCACAAGAAGTATCAGTAACCTCGGATAAGCAGATGACACCACCCTTATGGCAGAAAGTGAACACGAAGAGCTAAAGAGCCTCTTGATGAAAGTGAAAGAGGAGTGTGAAAAAGCTGGCTTACAACTCAACGTTCAGGAAACTAAGATCATGGCATCTGGTCCCGTCACCTCATGGCAAATACATGGGGAAACAATGGAAACTGTGACAGACTTTATTTTGGGGGGCTCCAAAATCACTGCAGATGGTGATTGCAGCCATGAAATTAAAAGACGCTTACTCCTTGGAAGAAAAGCTATGATGAACCTAGACAGCATATTAAAAGGCCGAGACATTACTTTGCCAACAAAGGTCCATCTAAGTCAAAGCTACAGTTTTTCCAGTAGTTGTGTATGGAGAGCTGAGACTGTAAAGAAAGCTGAGTGCCAAAAAAATGATGCTTTTGAGAACTGTGGTGCTGGGGAAGGCTCTTGAGAGTCTCTGGGACTATAAGGAGATCCAACCAGTCTGTCCTAAAGGAAATCAGTCCTCAATAGTCATTGAAAAGACTGATGCTGAAGCTGAAACTCCAATACTTTGGCCATCTGATGCGAAGAACTGACTCACTGGAAAAGACCTTGATGCTGGGAAAAATTGAAGGCAGGAGGAGAAGGGACAACAGAGGATGAGATGGTTGGGTGGCATCACCAACTCAATGGACATGAGTTTGAGTAAACTCCAGGAGTTGGTGATGGATAGGAAAGCCTGGCATGATGCAGTCCATGCGTTCACAAAGAGTCAAACACAACTGAGCAACTGAACTGAGAAGTCAATAAAAAAATAAAATAAAACACACTCTTGAACAACAAAAAACATTTCGAACAGCACAAATATGTAGAAGGCTACATAATCTCAGTACAAAAAGTTTAAAAAAAACTTGAATGGGAGAAAAACAAAACAATCAGTTATACTAGTGCTATGCAAGGTTTAAGACAGGTTCTATGGCACTCTCTTAAACTTTGGTTTGGAAATTTATTTTTTGTAATTGTATTAAGGAAAAGTTTCTGGAATATCATTGGGCCACTTTGCAGAAGAGAGCGACTCACCAAGGCCCACCAGGTGAGGTGTTGGCAGAGGAGATGTGAAACGTGGCGGAGGGAAGCTGGCCACATATCTGCTGCACACATGACAGAGATGTAGGGTGTGGCACTGTATCTTAAGCTGCAGACTTGGAGAGGAGAATGAGAGGGGTCTCTTGGGACCCAAGGAGCTCAAGAGACAGGTGACAGGGACTGTCAAGCTCCAAAGCACAGGACTTCTGGGACAAACCTGACTAAAAAACTAATCCCTCCCCACCTTTTTCAGCACCCAAGCCAGAAGACAAAATCTTTTTTATTTTTTGTTGGAGTGTAGTTGATTCCTGGGTTGGGAAGATCCCATGAAGAAGGGATAGCCTACCCACTCCAGTGTTCTTTGGCCTCCCTAGTGGTTAGGCTGGTAAAGAATCACCCTGCAATGAGGGAGACCTGAGTTGGATCCCTGGGTTGGGAAGATCCCCTGGAGAAGGGAAATTCTCCAGTACTCTAGCCTGGAGAATTCCATGGGCTGTATAGTCCAAGGGGTGGCAAAGAGATGGACATGATTGGGCAACTTTCTCTTTTTCATAGTTGATTTACAATGTTGTATCTCTGATGTAACAGCAAAGTGACTCAGTTATACACATATATGCACTTTTTAATATCCTTTTCCATTATGGTTTATCCCAGGAGATTGGATATAGTTTGCTGTGCCACATCATAGGATCTTGCTGTTTACCCAAGTATATATAGCAAGTGTATATATATATATATATACATACTAGTTTGCCTCTGCTAATTCCAAATTCCCCAGCCCATCCCTCCCACATTCCACTCCCACTGGGCATCACAGGCAGAAGTCAACATCTTCAAGAGCTTTGACGGGAAGCCCCCAAATGGTTGAGGCTGACTTTCTCTACTAGATTGGCAGGGGGTACCGTGGAGCAGAGGATGTGTGATTTAGGAAAGAAAAAGAGAAGAAGAATGTCCTGGGCTAGAACTATGACTCTGTACACTTTGAAACCCAAATGAGCTAAGTTTCATGCATGATTTGTACCAACGATGCAGTAATCTAATCTCATTTAGTAACACATAAAAACTATCCAACCAAACAGATTTTTAGCTTAGCCATCCAGAGACTTAGATCCAAATACATTACTCAATAAAAGTAATTACTTTTTTTCAGATTTGTGGCGCTTTCTGTACTTAATCTCTTGGTTTCCCTTACACATTTGTTTGCTTTTTATCCTGAATTGTACTATTTTGTGGATTGTTTTGTTCACTTTATAATTCGCCTCAAATCCTGCTAGAAAGCTGAATGCACACGCTAAATGAAGGATTGCTTCAAGCTCCTTAGCTTCATGTTTCTTTAGAATTCATTTTCTTTAACTATTCTAATCCTATTATAATATAGAAAAAATGTTATACCCTCAAGGGGCTTCATGTAGTTCTCATTGAAAGGCTTTTTCATTGAAGTTAGTTCATGTAGTAGAAATGAAATTTATTTTTAAACTAAAGTCACTTTTTGAAAAACAGAGTGGTTCAATTATGCAGATTGTCTAACCAAAGTAACACTAACGCTATAATTTATCAAATTTATTCATTTGTGTCCCTTGAAAGCACGTTTTATTTTAAAATATTTCTGAGAAAAAAAAATAACATAGGAGATACATGAGAGCTAACAGTATTTTGCTATTCTTTGTTTCAGCATTATTCTTTGTGAAAGAAAAAAATATAAATGCAACTAAGGTTTCATTATACCCTTTTATTTCTATTCTCTTCTTTCCTTCAAAGTAGGCATTATACCCAAACTGGTATATAATATCTATACCTACATCTCCATACTTTCACTAATTACATCTCTGTCCACAATATATGACATTTATTTATTTAGACATAAATGGTGTCTTAGTGTATATGGTATTCATTAAAACTTGCTTTTACAAATAATTAAAAATTCTTGAAAACTATTATGATTTTAAGAATTAGATTCTGTGTATTTTCTCAAGAGTTAGTTGTATGATACATTTTTGTAAATTCAACTTTTAACTTCGAGATAACCATAAATTCACTTAGGCTTGTCCCAAATAATACAGACACAGCTTGTTCTATCACCATAAGGATACCTTGCATCGTCCCTTTGTAACAAACCTTCCTTTCTCTGCACGGATACTCTGGTCTCTAAGCCCTGCAACTATTCCCACTGTTCTCCATTTCTATAGCTTTATCATCTCAAGAATGTTACGTAAATGGGATCATACAATATATAACCTCTGGGACTGGATTTTTGTCATTCAGTTTGCCTTCCTATGGATTTCTTGGACATTTTCTAAACCCTTATTTATTTATATGTTTGCTTATTATATTGCGGAATGTGTTACTTGGTGTAGTTCCTCAATGTTTTCTTTGGGACAGATACACATAATCAACTTCCCTGGTGACTCAGACAGTAAAGCGTCTGCCTGCAATGCAGGAGGCCCAGGTTCGAACCCTGAGGTGGGAAGATCCCCGGAGAAGGAAATGGCAATCCACTCCAGTAGTCTTGCCTGGAAAAGCTCACAGACAGAGAGGCGTGCAGTCCAAGGGGCTGCAGAGTCAGACAAGGCTGAGCAGCTTCACACATATCACATCCCTGGATCAGGAAGCTCCCTTGGAGAAGGGCCTGGCAACTCATTGCAGTATTCTTGCCTGGAGAATCCTATGGATAGAGGAGCCTGGCAGGGTATAGTCCACGGGCTCGCAAAAGAGTCAGACACAACTGAAGTGACTTAACACACACACACATACATGCACATAATCACAATCTACTGGTAACATTTTACTGCTGGAAACTTTCCATGTAGATTCCTTTACCTGCCCCACTTTTTCTTTTTCTTTTTTTGTTTAAAGGAGATGAAATTCTTTTCTTTTTATTATTATCATTTTTTACGTTTTGGCTGTGCCACAAAAAGGATCTTAGTTCCCTGAGCAGGAATTGAATCCATGCCCCTTGCATGGGAAGCATGGACTCAAACTCTGGACTTCCAGGGAAGTCCCTTGTCTCACTTTTAAAGATGATATTGTCTTGAGTAATAGGTCATCATCTTTGTTTCAATAATCAAATATGATTTACAAAATTCAGGAAGAGAAAACCATCGTATTTACCCATATTTCTGCTCTTTTCATTATTCTTTGTTACTTCTTAATGCTCCAAGGTTTCTTCATCCACCTTCTCCTTTCTTTTTGAAAAATTTGCTTTAGTCATTCTCTGAAGGATATGCCAGTGGAGAATCCTCTCCCTTTCCTTTCATGTGGGGTCTCTACCCACTTCCCTCCTGAAGGACAGTGTCACGAGCTACAGAATGTGCAGTGTGCACTCCTCACTGCCAGCACTTGGAACTGTTGTGTTGGGTCCTCTGGTCTCCACAGCTTCAGGAGAAATGCGCTGTCCTTTGAACTGGTCTCTCCCATAGGGAACATGCTGCTTCTTTCTCACTGCTTTCAAGACATTTTTTCCCCTTAGATTTTAGAAGCCGAGTGATCATGTGTCTTGGCATGAGTTTCTCTGGGTTTATCTCATTGGATTTGCTCTCAACTTCTTGACTCTATAATCTGATGTCTTTGGCCAAGTGTGGAAGTTATTTCTTCATCTACTCTTTCAGCCCCTCTCTCTCCTCTCCTTCTAGGGCATCAGTATGAATGTCGGGTCTGTTTTTATCATCCTGCAGGTCCTTGAGGCTCTGTTTATTTCTTTTTAGTCCATTTATCTCTGCTTTTCAGGTTGTTAGTCCACTTATCTCTGCTTTTCAGGTTGAGTAAGTTTTGTTGATTTGTCCTCAAGTTCAACTTACTCCTTATTTTGAGTTCTCAATCTTTGTTATTATATTTTTCAGTTCTCTAATTTTTATTTATTTTTTTAAATGACTTGTGTTTCTTGCTGTGATTTTTCTATGTCTTGCTTTTAGTTTCTTTCTATCATTTATTTTAAGGACATATGTCATTCCTGGTTGATGTTTGTGATGCTGCTTAGGTAATTGGAATATCTAATTCATCTTGGTACTGGCATCGACTAATTGTCTTTCCTCATTCACCTTGAAATCACTACGTGTCAGGCTATTTTCTTTTATCTTGAATATGTTGGCTATTATTTAGAGACATGCGGGGTCTTATTTAAATCTTATTTTAGCAGGCAGTCACTTTGTTTATGCTTTGACTTATTTTTGTGGGCTGTGAATCCAATGACAATTGCATTTTCAGAAACTTTGTGATGCTCTCTTGGTTTGACTGGGTACTTCTGAGGCTCTTAATGATTGCTTCTGATATGTCCTCAGAGGCCAGAGGTGCTCACATGGCCCAGGAATCTCGGTGCCTATAGGTGCTGAAAGAGAGGACAAAGTACTTCCTGGACTGGGCCCTGGGGTGGGACTCTCATCAGTGTCAGCTGCTGTCGAAGGATTCTCCAGCCCAGAGAAGGCTGAGAACGACTCCAGGCCAACTGCTTGCTGGTAGGTTCCCTCCATGGATGACCCCTGGCTGCCCCGTGTCTAGGTGGGGAAGGGAGTCTCAGGTCTAGTGGGGAAAGAGAGGATTACCTCTGGTCGCTCATTGTCAAGAGAGTCCTCAGCAGACCCTGAGCTCACCTGTGCTGTCACTGGCGCTCCCTTCTGCAATCCAGGGTGGGAGTGGGGTGGTGAGTCGAGTGGCCCACCTTCTACTACTCAGGCAGAGATGGGGAGACACAGGGCACAGGCTTTGTGCTGTCGGGTAGAGGGTGATAGCCTGTCCCGCGTGCTCTGTTTCTGCCCAGCCCTGGATTCCCTCATCAGTTTCTCTTCTTTCCACTTCTCCTCTCCTTAGGTCGCCTCCTACAGTCCATGAGGAGGATCAGGAGCTGTGCTATCCAGATGAAAAGTCAGGTTTGCTTTTTATACTATAAACGTTAATCTATAAATTGTACTTTATCAAGGCAAGAATTTTGAGAATTTTATTTTTTTAATGGTTTAGTAGCCAAGTCATGTCTGACTCTTGTGACCCTATGGACACCAGGCTCCCCCGTCCATGGAGTTTTCCAGGCAAGATTGCTTGCAATTATTTAATAAAGATACAGTAAAAGCTAAAATTTAGGGACTCCCCTGGCAGCCCAGTGGTTAAGAATCTGCCCGCCAGTGCAGGGACAAAGGTTCAATCTCTGCTCCAGGAAGAACCCATAGGCTTCAGGGCAACTAAGCCACATGCCACAGCTACTGAGCCCACGTGATGCAAGTGTTGAAGCCCACACGCTTAGAGCCTGTGCTCTGCATCAGAAGCCACGGCATCGAGAAGCCTGAGAGCCACAACAAAGAGTAACTCCACCCACTGCAGCTAGAGAAACTCAGTGTGAAGCAATGAAGACTCAGTGCTGCCAATACTTAAAAAATAAATTAAAAAAACTAAAATGTAACAAATATTTCCTACTAATGCATTATTTTCAAATAAGTATTCCCATAATTTTCTAAGTAAAATCTATGAAAACTGTTCAGTACAGGAAGGTTAGTGCTCTGGCTGACATATTCATAGAAATGCCCCCTTTGGGTTGATGGTCCAAGAGCATCACAACCTTCTGTGTGACAAATAGAGATATCAACCCAACCCATGATAGTCCAATATTCTAGTGCTTTCCACATGTGTACACTTGTTTACTATAAAAAGTAATTAAAAGGAAAACCTCCACTAAATTTACATACTATATTGCCAGCATCATATTTGCTTTGTAAAAAGATAAGACATTCGACCATAGAAAAGTGTTAAAGAAAGCTTCACAACTCTTCTGTGTATCTAAAACTGTCTAATGCAATCTCTGTCTCACCCCCTATGTGCGTTCATGCTCAGCTGCTTTTCGACTCTTTGCAACCCTATGGACTGTAGCCCACCAGGCTCCTCTGTCCATGGGATTCTCCAGGCAAGAATACTGGAGTGAGTTGCCATGCCCTCCTCCAGGGGATCTTCCCGACCCAGGGACCAAACCCATGTCCCCTCACTGCTGGCAGCTTTACTGCTGAGCCACAAGGGAAGCCCCTTAATTGACTATATAGCAAAATAAACACCTGATGGATCAAAACCTTCATATAAAATATAAAAACACAAAAGTGCTAAAAAATTAATTTCTAAAAAAGGGAAAATATTACAGTTAAGGGGAAATGGGCAAAATATTTTAGAGATAATACAAAAACCAAATAAAATATTTATGAACCTTGATTAGGTAAATAACAAAAAAATCTATATAGCCAAAAAAGAATTCTAAATAGCATAAAAAAATCAAAATCAATCACAAGCCAGAAAGCTAAGTAAATAAAAAATAACTTTTAAAAGATTATTTCCTCACTATATGATTGGTCATAAAAATCAGTATGGAAATAAAGAGAAATCAAAGAAAATAGGTAAAAAAATTAATCAGCAATTCAAAGATAAATACATATAACTTTAAACGTGACAAGATGGTTAAATCAATTATATTTTGAGAATTTTAATTTAAACTACACAAGTAAGTAAATTGTTAAAAAACAAAATAGAGAATTCCCAGGAGGTCCATTGTCACAGGACACGGGTTCAGCTTGGTAAGGGAACTATGATCCCACAAGCCATACAGCACGGCAAAGCAAATCAAGAAAAGCCAGAAAACTAAGTAGTTTAGTAGCAATAAATACTTGTATAATAAATAATAATAATAAAATAAAACTATTCTAAAATTAAAATTTTATTTTAAGAAAATTTGCCTTTGGCTATAAGGAAGAACCTGAATGATCTGGGGAGGTACCAGCTGGCAGTTCCTTTGGTAAAGCCAACAGAAGGACTCAGGCTAATGCATTAATAAGGCTTTTTCTCAATCAGAATTGAGAACTCAACTTACATTTTATTTCTGTTAAGGAAACAAAGGCCAGTTACCCTAGTTTGTGTTCCTTTGAAGGTACAGATAATGAAAGACAAAAAACGACTTTTTTATCACTAAGACAGAAAGAATTTATATGAGAAATTTTTAACTTTAAAAGGTTAAATGTAACTTGACTAAATTCTTGTAACAGAGATGACACCAGAACCTACCCAAAAATGTCACCAGGCAATAGAGGAAACTAAGATTTCTGGTTTAACGAAAAGACCTGAGGAGAAGTCTTTTCTTTTTCCTAAGCTTAATGATAAAGAATTCCATCATAATTGCCTCAGTCACAGGGGGGAAAAAAATTACAGTGAAAATTGCTGAGAAAGAGGAAAAAAAAAAAAAGCAATTTTCCTGACCTAACAAGTGTTAGGTCAAGGGAAGCACTGCAAACACGCTACAAGGACTCAATACTTAAGAGTACCAATGCTGCCAAAGTACCCACATTTAAAACCAATATTTACAATCAATCAAGGCCTTTCTTAAGTTCAAGTTCATAAACTGTGCCACAACCAGCGGTCTACACTAGTGAACACATTCTTTTTGCTAGAACATTGAGAAGCCCATGACATAGGAAGAGCCACTCAGAACTTCAGACACAGGCTTAACTTAAGACCTAGATGGGTCCCAAGAGCCAATGCTCAGACCATACTGAGCCATCAACCCCATCTGTTGCTCTCAGCTACCAACCCACCAGTAAGTTTCCCTTGGAATACCCTCAAATGCCATCAAAAAGTATGTTTTTTTTCATCCGTATTTACAGTAAGAACAGCAAGTTTATTTTTTTCTCATTCACGGGGCAACAGTGGCTCTTGATGCACAAAGGNTGGATAGAGGAGCCTGGCAGGGTATAGTCCACGGGCTCGCAAAAGAGTCAGACACAACTGAAGTGACTTAACACACACACACATACATGCACATAATCACAATCTACTGGTAACATTTTACTGCTGGAAACTTTCCATGTAGATTCCTTTACCTGCCCCACTTTTTCTTTTTCTTTTTTTGTTTAAAGGAGATGAAATTCTTTTCTTTTTATTATTATCATTTTTTACGTTTTGGCTGTGCCACAAAAAGGATCTTAGTTCCCTGAGCAGGAATTGAATCCATGCCCCTTGCATGGGAAGCATGGACTCAAACTCTGGACTTCCAGGGAAGTCCCTTGTCTCACTTTTAAAGATGATATTGTCTTGAGTAATAGGTCATCATCTTTGTTTCAATAATCAAATATGATTTACAAAATTCAGGAAGAGAAAACCATCGTATTTACCCATATTTCTGCTCTTTTCATTATTCTTTGTTACTTCTTAATGCTCCAAGGTTTCTTCATCCACCTTCTCCTTTCTTTTTGAAAAATTTGCTTTAGTCATTCTCTGAAGGATATGCCAGTGGAGAATCCTCTCCCTTTCCTTTCATGTGGGGTCTCTACCCACTTCCCTCCTGAAGGACAGTGTCACGAGCTACAGAATGTGCAGTGTGCACTCCTCACTGCCAGCACTTGGAACTGTTGTGTTGGGTCCTCTGGTCTCCACAGCTTCAGGAGAAATGCGCTGTCCTTTGAACTGGTCTCTCCCATAGGGAACATGCTGCTTCTTTCTCACTGCTTTCAAGACATTTTTTCCCCTTAGATTTTAGAAGCCGAGTGATCATGTGTCTTGGCATGAGTTTCTCTGGGTTTATCTCATTGGATTTGCTCTCAACTTCTTGACTCTATAATCTGATGTCTTTGGCCAAGTGTGGAAGTTATTTCTTCATCTACTCTTTCAGCCCCTCTCTCTCCTCTCCTTCTAGGGCATCAGTATGAATGTCGGGTCTGTTTTTATCATCCTGCAGGTCCTTGAGGCTCTGTTTATTTCTTTTTAGTCCATTTATCTCTGCTTTTCAGGTTGTTAGTCCACTTATCTCTGCTTTTCAGGTTGAGTAAGTTTTGTTGATTTGTCCTCAAGTTCAACTTACTCCTTATTTTGAGTTCTCAATCTTTGTTATTATATTTTTCAGTTCTCTAATTTTTATTTATTTTTTTAAATGACTTGTGTTTCTTGCTGTGATTTTTCTATGTCTTGCTTTTAGTTTCTTTCTATCATTTATTTTAAGGACATATGTCATTCCTGGTTGATGTTTGTGATGCTGCTTAGGTAATTGGAATATCTAATTCATCTTGGNTGTTATTATATTTTTCAGTTCTCTAATTTTTATTTATTTTTTTAAATGACTTGTGTTTCTTGCTGTGATTTTTCTATGTCTTGCTTTTAGTTTCTTTCTATCATTTATTTTAAGGACATATGTCATTCCTGGTTGATGTTTGTGATGCTGCTTAGGTAATTGGAATATCTAATTCATCTTGGTACTGGCATCGACTAATTGTCTTTCCTCATTCACCTTGAAATCACTACGTGTCAGGCTATTTTCTTTTATCTTGAATATGTTGGCTATTATTTAGAGACATGCGGGGTCTTATTTAAATCTTATTTTAGCAGGCAGTCACTTTGTTTATGCTTTGACTTATTTTTGTGGGCTGTGAATCCAATGACAATTGCATTTTCAGAAACTTTGTGATGCTCTCTTGGTTTGACTGGGTACTTCTGAGGCTCTTAATGATTGCTTCTGATATGTCCTCAGAGGCCAGAGGTGCTCACATGGCCCAGGAATCTCGGTGCCTATAGGTGCTGAAAGAGAGGACAAAGTACTTCCTGGACTGGGCCCTGGGGTGGGACTCTCATCAGTGTCAGCTGCTGTCGAAGGATTCTCCAGCCCAGAGAAGGCTGAGAACGACTCCAGGCCAACTGCTTGCTGGTAGGTTCCCTCCATGGATGACCCCTGGCTGCCCCGTGTCTAGGTGGGGAAGGGAGTCTCAGGTCTAGTGGGGAAAGAGAGGATTACCTCTGGTCGCTCATTGTCAAGAGAGTCCTCAGCAGACCCTGAGCTCACCTGTGCTGTCACTGGCGCTCCCTTCTACAATCCAGGGTGGGAGTGGGGTGGTGAGTCGAGTGGCCCACCTTCTGCTACTCAGGCAGAGATGGGGAGACACAGGGCACAGGCTTTGTGCTCTCGGGTAGAGGGTGATAGCCTGTCCCGCGTGCTCTGTTTCTGCCCAGCCCTGGATTCCCTCATCAGTTTCTCTTCTTTCCACTTCTCCTCTCCTTAGGTCGCCTCCTACAGTCCATGAGGAGGATCAGGAGCTGTGCTATCCAGATGAAAAGTCAGGTTTGCTTTTTATACTATAAACGTTAATCTATAAATTGTACTTTATCAAGGCAAGAATTTTGAGAATTTTATTTTTTTAATGGTTTAGTAGCCAAGTCATGTCTGACTCTTGTGACCCTATGGACACCAGGCTCCCCCATCCATGGAGTTTTCCAGGCAAGATTGCTTGCAGTTATTTAATAAAGATACAGTAAAAGCTAAAATTTAGGGACTCCCCTGGCGGCCCAGTGGTTAGGAATCTGCCCGCCAGTGCAGGGACAAAGGTTCAATCTCTGCTCCAGGAAGAACCCATAGGCTTCAGGGCAACTAAGCCACATGCCACAGCTACTGAGCCCACGTGATGCAAGTGTTGAAGCCCACACGCTTAGAGCCTGTGCTCTGCATCAGAAGCCACGGCATCGAGAAGCCTGAGAGCCACAACAAAGAGTAACTCCACCCACTGCAGCTAGAGAAAGTCAGTGTGAAGCAATGAAGACTCAGTGCTGCCAATACTTAAAAAATAAATTAAAAAAACTAAAATGTAACAAATATTTCCTACTAATGCATTATTTTCAAATAAGTATTCCCATAATTTTCTAAGTAAAATCTATGAAAACTGTTCAGTACAGGAAGGTTAGTGCTCTGGCTGACATATTCATAGAAATGCCCCCTTTGGGTTGATGGTCCAAGAGCATCATTCTGTTCACAACCTTCTGTGTGACAAATAGAGATATCAACCCAACCCATGATAGTCCAATATTCTAGTGCTTTCCACATGTGTACACTTGTTTACTATAAAAAGTAATTAAAAGGAAAACCTCCACTAAATTTACATACTATATTGCCAGCATCATATTTGCTTTGTAAAAAGATAAGACATTCGACCATAGAAAAGTGTTAAAGAAAGCTTCACAACTCTTCTGTGTATCTAAAACTGTCTAATGCAATCTCTGTCTCACCCCCTATGTGCGTTCATGCTCAGCTGCTTTTCGACTCTTTGCAACCCTATGGACTGTAGCCCACCAGGCTCCTCTGTCCATGGGATTCTCCAGGCAAGAATACTGGAGTGAGTTGCCATGCCCTTCTCCAGGGGATCTTCCCGACCCAGGGACCAAATCCATGTCCCCTCACTGCTGGCAGCTTTACTGCTGAGCCACAAGGGAAGCCCCTTAATTGACTATATAGCAAAATAAACACCTGATGGATCAAAACCTTCATATAAAATATAAAAACACAAAAGTGCTAAAAAATTAATTTCTAAAAAAGGGAAAATATTACAGTTAAGGGGAAATGGGCAAAATATTTTAGAGATAATACAAAAACCAAATAAAATATTTATGAACCTTGATTAGGTAAATAACAAAAAAATCTATATAGCCAAAAAAGAATTCTAAATAGCATAAAAAAATCAAAATCAATCACAAGCCAGAAAGCTAAGTAAATAAAAAATAACTTTTAAAAGATTATTTCCTCACTATATGATTGGTCATAAAAATCAGTATGGAAATAAAGAGAAATCAAAGAAAATAGGTAAAAAAATTAATCAGCAATTCAAAGATAAATACATATAACTTTAAACGTGACAAGATGGTTAAATCAATTATATTTTGAGAATTTTAATTTAAACTACACAAGTAAGTAAATTGTTAAAAAACAAAATAGAGAATTCCCAGGAGGTCCATTGTCACAGGACACGGGTTCAGCTTGGTAAGGGAACTATGATCCCACAAGCCATACAGCACGGCAAAGCAAATCAAGAAAAGCCAGAAAACTAAGTAGTTTAGTAGCAATAAATACTTGTATAATAAATAATAATAATAAAATAAAACTATTCTAAAATTAAAATTTTATTTTAAGAAAATTTGCCTTTGGCTATAAGGAAGAACCTGAATGATCTGGGGAGGTACCAGCTGGCAGTTCCTTTGGTAAAGCCAACAGAAGGACTCAGGCTAATGCATTAATAAGGCTTTTTCTCAATCAGAATTGAGAACTCAACTTACATTTTATTTCTGTTAAGGAAACAAAGGCCAGTTACCCTAGTTTGTGTTCCTTTGAAGGTACAGATAATGAAAGACAAAAAACGACTTTTTTATCACTAAGACAGAAAGAATTTATATGAGAAATTTTTAACTTTAAAAGGTTAAATGTAACTTGACTAAATTCTTGTAACAGAGATGACACCAGAACCTACCCAAAAATGTCACCAGGCAATAGAGGAAACTAAGATTTCTGGTTTAACGAAAAGACCTGAGGAGAAGTCTTTTCTTTTTCCTAAGCTTAATGATAAAGAATTCCATCATAATTGCCTCAGTCACAGGGGGGAAAAAAATTACAGTGAAAATTGCTGAGAAAGAGGAAAAAAAAAAAAAAAGCAATTTTCCTGACCTAACAAGTGTTAGGTCAAGGCAAGCACTGCAAACACGCTACAAGGACTCAATACTTAAGAGTACCAATGCTGCCAAAGTACCCACATTTAAAACCAATATTTACAATCAATCAAGGCCTTTCTTAAGTTCAAGTTCATAAACTGTGCCACAACCAGCTGTCTACACTAGTGAACACATTCTTTTTGCTAGAACATTGAGAAGCCCATGACATAGGAAGAGCCACTCAGAACTTCAGACACAGGCTTAACTTAATACCTAGATGGGTCCCAAGAGCCAATGCTCAGACCATACTGAGCCATCAACCCCATCTGTTGCTCTCAGCTACCAACCCACCAGTAAGTTTCCCTTGGAATACCCTCAAATGCCATAAAAAAGTATGTTTTTTTTCATCCGTATTTACAGTAAGAACAGCAAGTTTATTTTTTTCTCATTCACGGGGCAACAGTGGCTCTTGATGCACAAAGGATTACAGCGCAGACTGCTGAGCTGAAATTTACCACGAGGACTACTGGAGTGGTCCGTGAACAGGGATGCCCTGCCCTGTGAACAACAAACTGGTTCAGAGATGGACAATCTTCAGAGCTTTCTGGGGAATCAACGGATTTCTTATGTGTTTCTACAAACGTTACAAACCATCTTTAAAATAAAAAAAAATACAGGCTGAACCTGAAGTATAAGGACGTAACACTTGGACATACTTAATATACAACTTACAGGGTGCCTGATATATGGGGCTGGTCACTTACTAAATTATAAAACTGAACTTTGGAACATATCAGCAAAGTGCCTGTGTTAAATATAAAAGTAAGTTCTGAGGTTCCAGACATCTCTTGAAAGCACTGAAAACTTATTTCATGTTGCATGTAACACAATATACATTTTCTTTTTTTATCATGTTTTTACTTCTATTTGTCCTGCCCTCCCTCCCTTCCTCCATCTCTCACTCTTTTTCTGTTTTCTTAAGGAATGTTTTTGTCACTTCTCTATGCTTACTTTAGAAAATGCATTTTGCTCAAAATTCCTCTGATTATACATAGGCTAATAATTTATCCTTCTAAAAGTAATGTTACAAATAATAATATACTGTAAAGTTTTAATATATTATGATGAAAATGGTAAGAGGGTAAACAGGAACACCTCAGCCATGAATAATTAAATAGATCAGAGCTTAGGATAGATACTTTTTTTCTTTTGCTATAATAAAAGGATACTTGGTTTGAGAAACCATCAGAGCCAACCCATTTGCAACGTAAAGTCAAGTTTCTTTGTAAGAATTAATCATTCTCGCATCCCTATTCTAGGCCCTTTTACACATTAAGTCAAAAATTAGAAGGTTCTTAACCTCATTTCTCTGTCACAGGAGAGCTTTAACCTGTACAGAGTACCGTCATGTGCACTTGAGTGAAGGAAAAAGCCCTGCCTTCTACCTCTGCTTTCCTAGAGACAGGAAATAATAAATCTATGAGCATTTTCCAAAGGCTGGAAGTGATAAGTTAATTCCTTTAAGTCAGACTTCCAAACACCAGTTGGGTTGTTATGAAAACAATGCTGCATTTCAGTGCCAGAAAACCATCTGTTGCTTCTCTGGGTTACACTCCCTGCCCTCTAACTTCAGAAAAGGAGCTATTTTCTCTTCCTTGTGCCTTCATGTAGCCACACACTTAACTCTGAGACTCTGGAATAGCCACGATATGCAGTATTATTAGCATAGGATACTGTATCATACAGAACACAACTCAGCATGTGCCCTTCAGTATGCTCAGGGCAGTGGAGAACACTCAACTATTGAGACCTTTGTGGAAGGGTTGGATGTGCATTTGTGTGAGTATCACGTGATTAGCTTCTTGAAGATTCAATGAGTTTCCTAATGAAGGCAACAAAAGAAGAAGAAAATCCTTGAAAGTCACCCACGAGAAATGACTTCCAAAACTAAATGTTTGGCGGAAAGATATACCTGTTGGACACACACACAACTCCACTAACGTCATCGCCATGACAGGCTTGAGTGAGGTACACTAGGCCGCAGAAACAAACAAACAAACAAACAAACAAAATCCTGGGTCATTCTGACTCTGTGGGCTCAGAGGCCTTCTGGGATGACATAATGACAGCCCAATCAGAAGACAGCGCCACCCCGATTAGGTGACGACCAATCTGTTTAAGACACAGGGTCCTAAACCCATGCATGCGTGGAACTTAGCCAATCAGTAGATGCCAAGAATCTCTTACAACCAATCCTTTTTTTAACTCTCTGTCTTTGTTCTAAACCTATAAATACTGCTGTAATTCTGGGCTCAGGGCTCTTGCTTTACTCCACTGCACTGGATGTGGCAGAGCCCTGACTCGAGTCAGAAATAAATTCCCTTTTTGCTTTTGCATTGCCGTGGATGTCTTGTTTTCTCAGTTTTGGGGACTCGGACTGCGGGCATAACATACCCAGAACTCACTTGTTATTCCTGTGGCAGAGCAAAAATTTTTTTAATTTATAAATTATCTATCTATAAAACCAGATCAACCCTAACAATGAACCGAGAATTAGATGTCCAGATCCTGCTTCCGTTCAATATGACAAACTCCAGAAATGCTCACAGTCCCCATAGTTTATTAATTGTGACACAAGAGTTATCACATTAATGCAGCTAAGGTGCCAAGGAGGGTTTAAAGGAAGTTAAGTGAGTAAAGCATGCAAAGTGCTTTTTATTGTTTGGGCTTGTGGATAGTCAGTGAATTGTATAATTGGGATCTCTCGTGTCTTCAGCTCATTTAGTCTTTTACTGTATATTGTGTGAACTTAACATCTGCAAAAAAAAAAAAAAACAAGAAAGAAGAGTGCAACAGCTCAAAAGCAAAGATCCCCAATGCAAAAATAAAAGATAATGTTTCTTCCATGCTGAGTTTACAAAGTTCTCAGAAACTAGGTTTTTAAAAAATACATTTGTTTGCCTTTTTATTTTTATCCACCCACCACAATTGCTAGACAGCATATTAAAAGGCAGAGACATCACTTTGCCAACAAAGGTTTGTATAGTGAAAGCCATGATTTTTCCAGTAGTCATGTATGGATGTGAGAGTTGGACTATAAAGAAAGGTGAGCGCCGAAGAATTGATGCTTTTGAACTGTGATGTTGGAGAAGACTCTTGAGAGTCCCTTGGACTGCAAGGAGATCCAACCAGTCCATTCTGAAGGAGATCAGCCCTGGGTGTTCATTGGAAGGACTACTTTTGAAGCTGAAACTCCAATACTTTGGCCACCTGATGCGAAGAGCTGACTCACTTAAAAAGACCCTGATGCTGGGAAAGATTGAGGGAAGGAGGAGAAGGGGACGACAGAGGATGAGATGGTTGGATGGCATCACTGACTCAATGGACATGAGTTTGGGTGAATTCTTGGAGTTGGTGATGGACAGGGAGGCCTGGCATGCTGCGGCCCATGAGGTAGCAAAAAGTCGGACGTGACTGAGCGACTGAACTGAACTGAACCACAATTGCTAAACTTTTGCTAGTAAAAATATAGTCCACACGTCATCAGCCTCATCTGGGAACTTAAAGAAATGCAGACTCTTAGGCCTTCTCCACACCTACAGGTGAGAATCTGCATTTAACAAGACCCCTAGAAGATCTGCACGCACAGTAAAGTGAAACACACTGACTAAACCAATACCCACATGAAATCAGTGAAGAAAAAGACAGGCACAATTTCCTACTTCGCAGTAGGCAGCACGAGTCTTTCTGGTTCTTTGACAAACATTTGGAGTTTTTATAAGCTCCTTAAATCTCTCTGACTTTACTCTTACGGTTGCTAATTAAATGTGAACACACTTGACTACAGACGCATTTGATTGTTAAATTCTTGCAAAATTGTAATAATAAAACAAAAATTAGGTAACTCATGAGCAAATGTCCTTTGGCCACTTTTTGTTGTTAGAAGTAATTTTTTCTAAATTTAAGAATATGGGTAGACTTAAAAATTTTTTTTTCACTTTTTAAATTTTTTTTCATTGCAGTATAGTTGTTTCACTATTATAGTGTTAGGATTAATTGTAATATAGTGTATTACAACTGTTGTAATACAATTTTAATATAGTTGTATGAGTTTCTTCTGTAAAGAAAAGTGAATCAGCTATACATATACATATACCACCTCTTCTATGGATTTCCTTCCGATTTAGGTCACCACAGTGCATTAAGTAGAGTTTTCTGAGTTATACAGTTGGTTTCCATTAGTTATACATAGTAGTGTATATATGTCAACTTCAGTCTCCCAATTCACCCCACTCCCCCCTTCCCCATAAGTTTGTTCTCTACATCTGTGTCTCTATTTCTGATTTGCAAACAGGTTTACCTGTATCATTTTTCTAGATTCCAAACACAAGCAGTATTGCACAGTATTTGTTTTTCTTTTTCTGACTTACTTTACCCTGTATGGTAGTCTCTAGGTCTATCCACATCTCTGCAAACAGTACTATTTCATTCCCTTTTTACAGCTGAGTAATATTACATTGTGTATATGTACCACATTTTCTTTATCCATGACATAACTTTTTCTTGAGCGATCATCTGGAACTTTATCCAGTGGTATCCTGGTACATGGTTAACAAATCTCTGTCCAGGAGAGGGGACAGCTCTGAGCGGAAGCATTTAGTGATCTCTGGTGTGAAAAGTCTAGCTATGGCCACGGTAAAGTCAGAAAAGAGGTCAGAACCCAGATTTAGGGAGAAATGTGCACAGTTAGCTCTCACTGGCCAGTAGGAGGCAGCTCTGGCTTTCATACACACACACACACACACACACACACACACACACACACACAACTGGCCTCTCAGCTCTCCCTAGAACTTCAAGGCTTCAGAAGCCATGTGGAAAACTGCTTCAGTACAACAGCAGGAAAACCAAAGCAACCAAGCAGAACTGGCTTTTGTTTAACACTTATAATTCCTTTCTTTGATTCTAACACTTGTCCTGCTTACCTTGCCTGGCTTGTCCTGGGACCCTTTGCCTCGATCCCCATCCAGACGCTGGCGTCCTTCTGATGGGCTCAATTCTACACCAGTGGCTCTGAACTACTGACCACAGTTAGCATCTAAAGTGCTACAGCTCCTCATTTTTAAACTACTGATAAAGTGAACAGGCTCACAAATGACTTCCTTTTCTGTACATATTAAAGTAATTGAAAGTTCTATTCCAAATCCATTCTACAAATATCCAGCGAACCCTCTATTGCTAGCTTTAAAAGAAGGAGAAAAGAGGCTGAAAAACTGGTAGGATGCTGTTTGACTGCTGGGTTTCACTCATGCAGGGACGCACTGGAGGAAGCCAGGCTCTCAGCTCTGTATCCCAGGTGTCCTGTTCTTCATTCTACATGAAGGAAAGAAGTTCCCCACCCCAGGCCCCTCCCTCACATGAGGACCCATCAGGGGACAAAGTTCCTGAAGCAGATTTCCATCCCATTTTCTTAAAATCCTTCCTCTACAATGATGGAGCCAATCAAAGAGAAACCAGCCCTGGGGTCTGTGATGACTTTTAGCATGGCTCATAGTAGGTAGATGTGGCCTGAAGACAGACCCTGACAACAGGGTGCAAACGGGGTGTCTGGACTTCACTATCACCCTTGTCTCCCACAAATGTTTTCTCACAGTGAGAAACCCTGGGAATTCATTCTTAGGTGCTCAAAACATAGACATGAACAGCTGTTAGCCTCAGGAGATGAAATTCGATACAAGACAGAGAAATTTTTGCAGGCTAATGGCACCAGGCTCAAATTGAAGGTTTCATGTATTTGATCAGAGTAGCCTACAGTCACTTTTCATTTGCTTTATCCTCCTCAATTTCTTTTCAGGGAATAAGTATACTCTACACAGCAATGGCAACTGTAGCAACAGCAACCACACACATTCTCATGCTTTACTGCATATCGATACTGTCTTCTGTTTAGAGTTTCTATCTAGGAAAAATAAAAGAAAATGTTGATGTTGAGTCTTTGAAATTCATCAATTTTGTTTATTTTGTAAAAAATAAGAACATGCAACTAGCAAATTTGTATGTTCTCTGAGTAAAATATACTTTTAACTCTGATCTTATGATTATACAGTGGAAGTGAGAAACAGATTTAAGGGACTAGATCTGATAGACAGAGTGCCTGATGAACTATGGATGGAGGTTCGTGACACTGTACAGGAGACAGGGATCAAGACCATCCCCATGGAAAAGAAATGCAAAAAAGAAAATGGCTGTCTGCAGAGGCCTTACAAATAGCTGTGAAAAGAAGAGAAGTGAAAAGCAAAGGAGAAAAGAAAAGATAGACCCAATTGAGTGTAGAGTTCCAAAGAATACCAAGGAGAGATAAGAAAGCCTTCCTCAGTGATCAATGCAAAGAAATAGAGGAAACAACAGAATGGGTAAGACTAGAGATCTCTTCAAAAGTAGAGATACCAAGGGAATATTTCATGCAAACATGGGTTCAATAAAGGACAGAAATGATATGGACCTAACAGAAAAAGAAGATACTAAGAAGAAGAGGTGGCAAGAATACATAGAAGATGTACAAAAAAGATCTTCATGACCCAGATAGTCACGATGGTGTGCTTACAACAGAATGGGTAAGACTAGAGATCTCTTCAAAAGTAGAGATACCAAGGGAATATTTCATGCAAACATGGGTTCAATAAAGGACAGAAATGATATGGACCTAACAGAAAAAGAAGATACTAAGAAGAAGAGGTGGCAAGAATACATAGAAGATGTACAAAAAAGATCTTCATGACCCAGATAGTCACGATGGTGTGCTTACTCACCTAGAGCCAGACATCCTGGAATGTGAAGTCAAGTGGGCCTTAGAAAGCATCACTATGAACAAAGCTAGTGGAGGTGATGGAATTCCAGTATAGGTATTTCAAATCCTGTAGGATGATGCTGTGAAAGTGCTGCACTCAATATGCCAGCAAGTCTGGAAAACTCAGCAGTGGCCACAGGACTGGAAAAGGTCAGTTTTCATTCCAATCCCAAAGAAAGGGAATGCCAAAGAATGCTCAAACTACTGCACAATTGCACTCATCTCATACGCTAGTAAAGTAATGCTCAAAATTCTCCAAGCCAGGCTTCAGCAGTACGTGAACCATGAACTTCTAGATCTTAAAGCTGGTTTTAGAAAAGGCAGAGGAACCAGAGATCAAATTGCCAACATCTGCTGGATCATGGAGAAAGCAAGAGAATTCTAGGAAAACTTCTATTTCTGCTTTACTGACTATGCCAAAGCCTTTGACTGTGTGGATCACAATAAACTGTGGAAAATTTTGAAAGAAATGGGAATACCAGACCACGTGACCTGCCTCTTAAGAAACCTATAAGCAGGCCAGGAAGCAACAGTTAGAACTGGACATGGAACAACAGACTGGTTCCAAATAGGAAAAGGAGTACGTCAAGGCTGTATATTGTCACCCTGCTTATTTAACTTATATGCAGAGTACATCATGAGAAACACTGGGCTGGATGAAGCACAAGCTGGAATCAAGATTGCCAGGAGAAATATCACTAACCTCAGATACTCAGATACACCACTCTTATGGCAGAAAGTGAAGAGGAGCTAAAAAGCCTCTTGATGAAAGTGAAAGAGGAGAGTGAAAAAGTTGGCTTAAAGCTCAACATGTGGAAAACAAAACTAAGATCATGGCATCCAGTCCCATCACTTCATGGGAAATAGATGGGGAAACAGTGGAAACAGTAACTGACTTTATTTTTGGGGCTCCAAAATCACTGCAGATGGTGATTGCAGCCATGAAATTAGAAGACGCTTACTCCTTGGAAGGAAAGTTATGACCAACCTCTGTTCAGTTCAGTCACTCAGTTGTGTCCAACTCTGTGACCCCATGAATCAGAGCACGCCAGGCCTCCCTGTTCATCACCAACTCCCGGAGTCTACCCAAACTCATGTCCATCGAGTCAGTGATGCCATCCAGCCATCTCATCCTCTGTCATCCTCTTCTCCTCCTGCCCCCAATCCCTCCCAGCATCAGGGTCTTTTCCAATGAGTCAACTCTTTGCATGAGGTGGCCAAAGTACTGGAGTTTCAGCTTTAGCATCAATCCTTCCAAATAACACCCAATCTCCTCTAGAATGGGCTGGCTGGATCTCCTTGCAGATCAACCTAGATAGCATATTAAAAAGCAGAGACATTACTTTGCCAACAAAGGTCCGTCTAGTCAAGGCTATGGTTTTTCCAGTGGTCATGTATGGATATGAGAGTTGAACTATGAAGAAGGCTGAGCACTGAAGAATTGATGCATTCGAACTGTGGTGTTGGAGAAGACTCTTGAGAGTCCCTTGGACTGCAAGGAGATCCAACCAGTCCATTCTAGAGGAGATCAGTCCTGGGTGTTCTTTGTAAGGACTGATGCTAAAGCTGAAACGCCAATACAACTCATTCACTTATTTTAATTTGAATGCCTAAGTTAATCTCAGGAGAAAACAATATATTTTACTTATAAATATGGAGAAGAATGAAGATTGTAACTGAGAGTAAAAGCCAGTTAGCAGTCTACAGAAAGTGTAGGAAACCATTCGCCATGGTCTCAAGCAATGTGACAATTCCATTTAACATACAACTCATTCACTTATTTTAATTTGAATGCCTAAGTTAATCTCAGGAGAAAACAATATATTTTACTTATAAATATGGAGAAGAATGAAGATTGTAACTGAGAGTAAAAGCCAGTTAGCAGTCTACAGAAAGTGTAGGAAACCATTCGCCATGGTCTCAAGCAATGTGACAATTCCATTTAACTGGATGTTTTCTATGTGCTCTAGAGATATTTAATATTAAAATAGTCGATATATGAAAAGCAAAAAAAAACTGATGTGGATATTCACAAAAAGCATTAAAGTAGCATTCTTTACCCAAAAAATCCATTATTGTGACTTGTGGTAGCAGAATTTTAAAACCATGTTCACTGCCCCACCCCCACCCCCACACACATAGCTTTGTAAACCTCTTTTGTAACAGACTTACAAGGGGATGTGCGTGAGTCGAATGGTACTGATGCAGGATAAGAAGCAGCGTCTACTAACCATGGAAGTATTCAAGATACTAAACTAGACAAGGAAAATTCACGTTTGGGAGTTCATGTACACCCATGACGGATTCATGTCAATGTATGCCAAAACCAATACAGTACTGTAAAGTAAAATAAGTAAAAATAAAAATTTTTTTTAAAAAACTTATTCTAGAACCCCCCCTTCATTTATGTTAAACCATTTACATATTAACAAATAATAAATATCACCAAGAGATATGGAGAAACCAAAGCCCTTGCACCATATTTGACAATCANGGATTCATGTCAATGTATGCCAAAACCAATACAGTACTGTAAAGTAAAATAAGTAAAAATAAAAATTTTTTTTAAAAAACTTATTCTAGAACCCCCCCTTCATTTATGTTAAACCATTTACATATTAACAAATAATAAATATCACCAAGAGATATGGAGAAACCAAAGCCCTTGCACCATATTTGACAATCATTCTTGCTCTGTCTTCCACCAACTACATTCTCCGGGAGCCCTGAGACGCAGTGCAGCCTTCAATACCAAACCCCAGCTTCTCTCCATCCCTGCAGTGCTATTTTCATACTGGGAGCAAGTTAAACAGTGGCAGCTTCTCACGCATGCTGAAAAATGTTCCCTTTGACCAGGCACAGTGAAAAGAGGCTGTGGATTCAATATGACCCTGGGATATAGCAGGGAGATAGCGAGCCTAGCACTATAGAAACCGAAGGTCTGCCAACAGCGAAAGAAAGGCCAGGTCTCCAGGGCCAATAACACCATGGAGGGATGTGTTTATATTCCTTTCCCTTCCCAGTTGGAAGGAAAATATATAGTAAACTGTTAATGGTCAAGATATTCCATTCCTTATAAAACACTCCTTTTGTCTTCAATTTCTGTACTTTTCCTACATTTTATTACACTACTTTTAAGTTTTGTCTAGGGCTTAGGTCTCAGAACTGCTTTACATTTTTTTTCAAAATCACTGAGGATCTCAAAGAGCTAAAGCCCATGTGGGTTACAATGTACCAACAGTTAGTATTCAAAATTAACGTTGAGAATTTTTTAAAAACACGAGTAACCACAAGCACTAGCCAAGAGAGACAGGCTCCACAATGGGATGCTTCAGGCAAAAATACTGTAGTGGGTTGCCATTCCCTTCTCCAGGAGATCTTCCTGACCCAAGGAGTGAACCTGGGTCTCCTGTGTTCCAGGCAGAATCTTTACTTTCTGAGCCACCAGGAAAGCTTGATCAACATCATATATTATTAGGGAAAAACAAATTAAAATAAGACTACCACTATATATTTATTAGAGGGCCAAAATCCCAAACACTGACACCACCAAATACTGGAGAAGATGTGGAGAAACAGGAATTCCTACTCTTGCTGATGGGAATGCAGAATGGCAGGCAGAGTCTGTCTGGAAGAAAAACCACACATACACTTAACCATATGATCCAACAATCAGGCTTCTTGGCATTTACCCAAAGGAGATGAAAGCATACGTCTACATAAACATCTATGTAAACATGGTGTTTATATCAGCTTTATTCATAACTGATGAAACTTGGAAGCAATCAAGATGATTTTCAGTAGGTGAATGAATAATCAAACTGTGGTACATCTATACATAGAAATAAAAAGAAATGAGCTATCAAGCCATGAAAAGACATGGGGGGGACTTAAATGCATCATTCTAAGTGAAAGAAGCCAATCTGAAAAGCCTACAAGCCATGTAATTCCAAATAGGGGACCTTCTGGCAAAGGCGGAACCATGAGGACAGTAAAAAGATAAGTGGTTGCCAGGGAGAAGGCAGGAAAGGAAGGAGGTTGCCTTGCGGTTTTGTTGGTGTGTGTTTTGTTTTTTTTTTTTAGGGCAGTAAAACTGTGATTCTAAAGGGCCCTCAGCTCCTTGCTCTGTGATATCCTAGAGGGTGGCAGGGAGGTCCAAGAGGGAGGGGATATATGTGTACATATAGCTGATTCACTTAACCAGCTGATTCAGCTACTCGTACAACAGAAACTAACACAACATTGAAAGCAATTTTACTTCCCCCTACGAAAAAAACTGATTCTAAATGATGATACTGTAATGGCAACTCTTTGAGACCCCCTAGACTGAATCCTGCCAGGCTCCTCTGTCCATGGAGATTCTCCAGGCAAGAATACTGGAGTGTGTTGCCTTGCCCTCTTCCAGGGGATCTTCCCAACCCAGGGACTGAACCCAGATCTCCCGCATTGCAGGCAGATTTTTTACTGTCTGAGCCACCAAGGAAGCCCAATGGTGGATACATGTCACTATGGATCCATATGGATTTTGTTAAAATCCATATGATGCACTGCATAAATACTGAGCCATAATGCAAACTATGAAACTTAATTAATAATCAAATCTTAATATCTGCTCACTCCCTGTAGCAAAGGTACCACATTAATGCTTGATGACAAAAATACTGGATACTGGGTGAGGCTGGGTGAGTGGATGGGTGGGGAAATCTTCATACTTTTTGACCATTTTTTTTCTATAAACTGAAAACTGCTCAAAAAGTCTATGGATTTTTTTAAAAGTACACATTCTATGATTACATTTACATAAAATTCTAGAACCTCAAAATACCTTATATGACAGCAGAGGATCAATGGTTGCAAAAGATGAGGAGGAGAAGTCAGTTCAGTCACTCAGTCATGCCCAACTTTTTGTGAACCCATGGACTGCAGCACGCCAGGCCCCCCTGTCCATCACCAACTCCCGGAGTTCACGCAAATTCATGTCCATTGATTTGGTGATGCCATCCATCTCATCTTCTGTCGCCCCCTTCTCCTCCTGCCCCCAGTCCCTCCCAGCATCAGAGTGTTTTCAAATCAGTCAGTTCTTCGCATCAGGTGGTCAAAGTATCGGAGACTCAGCTTCAGTAGTAGCCTTTTCAATGAATATTCAGGACTGATTTCCTTCAGGAGTGACTAGTTGAATCTCCTTGCAGTCCAAGGGACGCTCAAGAGTCTTCTCCAACACCACAGTTCAAAAGCATCAGTTCTTCAGCTCTCAGTCTTCTTTATGGTCCAACTCTCACAT
>SJYX01006637.1:216552-232915 GCA_006410675.1 Oreotragus oreotragus | reverse complement strand
AAAGAGAAAACAATGGTAATAAGGCCCTTTTCAATAATCTAAGACCATAAAACAGTGTCACTGAGAAAAAGATTCTAATTCCAATGGTACAATGTGGCCCAAGCATCATACCCTGAGGTTGAATTATCCTTGTGTCAAATACCAGCTACACAGCTTTGAGCAAGCTTCTTAACTGCTTTGTGCTTTAGTTTCCCCATTAGTGAAATGGGAATAACTATCATACATACATATGTAATCTCACATACATATATATATATCTGTGAGATTATATATATCTGTTTTATATATATATATATAATGAATAAATAAACACTACATTTTAAAGCTAGAGGACACCATAGATATAGGGCACCAACCATAGTGATTGGCAAAGTGTGGTCCCCAAACTAGAAATATCACCATCAGCTGGGACCATGCTAGAAACACATATTCCTCATCCAACCCCAGACCTACTGAATCAGAAATTTTGGCCTGAGAGCCCACAAATCTGAGTTTGAACAATGAATGCATAGTTCTAAAGAATAGCAAGGAAAGATAAGAAAGGCTTCCTCAGCAATCATTGCAAAGAAATAGGGGAAAAGAATACAATGGGAAAGACTAGAGATCTCTTCAAGAAAATTAGAGATACCAAGGGAACATTTCATGCAAAGATGGGCTCGATAAAGGACAGAAATGGTCTGGACCTAACAGAAGCAGAAGATATTAAGAAGAGGTGGCAAGAANAATGGGAAAGACTAGAGATCTCTTCAAGAAAATTAGAGATACCAAGGGAACATTTCATGCAAAGATGGGCTCGATAAAGGACAGAAATGGTCTGGACCTAACAGAAGCAGAAGATATTAAGAAGAGGTGGCAAGAATACACAGAAGAACTGTACAAAAAAGATCTTCACGACCCAGAAAATCACAATGGCGTAATCACTCACCTAGAGTCAGACATCCTGGAATGTGAAGTCAAGGTCGCCTTAGGAAGCATCACTACGAACAAAGCTAGTGGAGGTGATGGAATTCCAGTTGAGCTATTTCAAATCCTAAAAGATGATCCTGTGAAAGTATGACATTCAATATGCCAGCAAATTTGGAAAACTCAGCAGTGGCTACAGGACTGGAATAGTTGAGTTTTCATTCTAATCCCAAAGAAAGGCAATGCCAAAGAATGCTCAAATACCACACAATTGCACTGATCTCACATGCTAGTAAAGTAATGCTCAAAATTCTCCAAGCCAGCAATATGTAAACCATGAACTTCCAGATGTTCAAGATGGTTTTAGAAAAGGCAGAGGAACCAGAGATCAAATTGCCAACATGGCAAAAAGATGTGCATGCATACCCAGGAGGGCTCTGGGTTCAATCAGATGTGAGAAATGAAGCAAAGTAATTGGCCAGAGGAAAAAAGACCCAGAAGACCTGCCCCCATAATGAGTGATTAACTCCACCCCAAAAGCTGCTGCTCACTCTTTCTTTCTCTCAGCCCACCTATACTTTCTCTACCTTGTACCTTTTGTCATCATAGACACTTTATTGGCTTCAACACTTTTCATCTCTTTGTTCCTTCTTCAAAGCAGACAAGAGCTGGGCCAGCATCACAGCTATCCTACTTCCTGCTTGCCTGTAAACCCTACCTGCCTCAAACCTGCAGCTAATTACAAAACCAAGTTACCAGGCTTATTAGAACTCTCTCAAAATAGAGGGTCTTAGGGAGCAGTTGACTGGTGTCCTTGGCATAGCATCCTGATTTTGAAATCACCCCTTCGGACTGTCCACAAGATTTTGTGCTCCTTCCCAGTTTTTGCTTCTTTTCTGGAGTTTAAATTGAAAGGGTGTGGTCTAGAGAAGTGAGGTGCTATTGTATCTAGATTTAAATAAAATGTTGAAGATACTTTGGAATTTCAAACTCATTCTAAAAATAACATTAAATCTCTGCTCTGCAAAAGCCATCTCTGGAGATGCTGGGAAAACTCTAGCCTGTCTTATCCTGACTGTTCTCCCATCTTTGATGTATCTCAAATTTTGGCGAAAAGGGACTGAAGTGAAGCTAGGATTTTATTTTAATGGTGTCTTTTCCCAACTGTCCAGGAACAAAGTGTGCTGGGTAGGTTGAAAGAGGTAGAAAAATGATTTCTTTACCATGCAACGCATCCTCCCATTGTAATTCATAAATCGAGTTATTTGTTTCTGTTTAAAGATATAGTTCTAAATAAATAAATAAAAAGAGTCCTTTGTTGTTGTTTCAAAAAACCGTGAAATTCCAGATGTTCAAGCTGGTTTTAGAAAAAGCAGAGGAACCAGAGATCAAATTGCCAACGTTTCCTGGATCATGGAAAAAGCAAGAGAGTTCCAGAAAAACATCTACTTCTGCTTTATTGACTATGCCAAAGCCTTTGACTGTGCGGATCACAAAAAAATGTGGAAAATTCTGAAGGAGATGGGAATACTGGACCACCTGACCTGCCTCCTGAGAAACCTGTATGCAGGTCAGGAAGCAACAGTTAGAACTGGACATGGAACAACAGGCTGGGTCCAAATCAGGAAAGGGGTACATCAAGGCTGTATATTGTCACCCTGCTTCTTTAACATATATGCAGAGTAATCATGAGAAATGCTGGGCTGGATGAAGCACAAGCTGAAATCAAGGTTGCCGGGAGAAATATCAATAACCTCAGATATGCAGATGACACCACTCTTATGGCAAAAAGTGAAGAAGAACTAAAGAGTCTCTTGATGAAAGTGAAAGAGGAGGGTGAGAAAGTTGGCGTAAAGCTCAACATTCAGAAAAGTAAGATCATGGCATCTGGTCCCATCACTTCATGGCAAATAGATGGGGAAACAGTGGAAACAGTGTCACACCTTATTTCTGGGGGCTCCCACATCACTGCAGATGGTGACTGCAGCCATAAAGTTAAAAGACGCTTACTCCTTGGAAGGAAAGTTATGACCAATGTAGACAGCATATTAAAAAGCAGAGACAGTACTTTGCCAACAAAGGTCTGTCTAATCAAGGCTATGGTTTTTCCAGTGGTCTTGTATGGATGTGAGAGTTGAAGAAAGCTGAGCGCTGAAGAATTAATGCTTTTGAACTGTGGTGTTGGAGAACACTCTTGAGAGTCCCTTGGACTAAAAGGCGATCCAACCAGTCCATCTTAAAGGAGATCAGTCCTGGGTGTTCGTTGGAAGGACTGATGTTGAAGCTGAAACTCCAATACTTTGGCTATCTGATGCGAGGAGCTGACTCATTGAAAAAGACCCTGATGCTGGGAAAGGTTGATGGTAGGAGGAGAAGAGGACAACAGAGGATGAGATGGTTGGATGGCATCACCGACTCGATCAACATGGGTTTGGGGGGATTCCAGGAGTTGGTGATGGACAGGGTGGCCTGGCATGCTGTTGTTTTTGGGGTCAAAAGAGTCAGACACGACTCAGTGACTGAACTGAACTGAAGGGGCTGAGGACACTTTTCAAATAATATGTAAGCTTTTCCATGCTTTAGCCACTAGTGTGGTTTTAAGTAACGCTCAAAATTCTCCAAGCCAGGTTTCAATATACAGGAACCGTGAACTTTCAGATGCTCAAGGTGGATTTAGAAAAGTCAGAGGACCATAGATCAAAATGCCAACATCCGCTGGATCATCAAAACAGTAAGAGAGTTCCAGAAAAACATCTACTTTTGCTTTATTGACTACACCAAAGCCTTTGACTGTATGGATGAAAACAAACTGTGGAAAATTCTTCAAGATGAGAACACCAGACCACCTGACCTGCCTCCTGAGAAATCTGTATGCAGGTCAAGAAGCAACACTTAGAACTCAACACGGAACAACAGACTGGTTCTAAATAGGGAAAGGAGTTCATCATGGCTGTATAATGTCATCCTGCTTATTTAATTTATATGCAGAGTATATCATGCAAAATGCCAGGCTGGATGAAGCACAAGCTGGAATCAAGATGGCCGGGAGAAATATCAGGAGAAGGCAATGGCACCCCACTCCAGTACTCTTGCCTGGAAAATCCCATGGATGGAGGAGTCTGGTGGGCCGCTGTCCATGGGTCGCTAAGAGTCAGACACAACTGAGTGACTTCACTTTCACTTTTCACTTTCATGCACTGGAGAAGGAAATAGCAACCCACTCCAGTGTTCTTGCCTGGAGAATCCCAGGGACGGGGGAGCCTGGCGGGCTGCCGTCTATGGGGTTGTGCAGAGTTGGACACGACTGAAGCGACGTAGCAGTAGCAGCATACATATATGTATAACTGAATCACTTTGCTGTACACTTGAAACATTGCAACATTGTAAATCAACTATATTCTAATATAAAATGTTTTTTTAAAAATATATATTGCACATGCTTTCATCTATATCTTTCTACATTATTTCATAATTTCCCTTAGGAAAATACCTAGAAGTAGAACAGATGAATCAAAAATAGGTACATTTTAAATTATTTTGAACACATATTTCCAAAACTCATTCTAGAAAATTATAAATATACACATTTCTAGCCCTCAAGTAAACTCGAATATGTATATATATTAGTATATTTATTTGGTTTCCATTGTGGGTTTCATTCCACCTTATTACAAAAGAGTTTCAGGCAGCTTTTAAAGATATATACAAGATTAAAAATATGATCAAATGGAAACTAAGGATAAGAAAAAATAAGATGAGGACAGGTGTGACATTAACATGTAAATGCTCTGAGATTCTTTGCAGCTGAGCACTTGAGTAAGAAAGTATATTCAAGCTTTATAAATATCCAGACAAATACTTGATTAAGCAAGGTGATGACTGAATGAATCACTTCTAACTCCTTTTGAAAGTTGGCATAGTATGCATAATAAATGACTGAGTTAATGACAGTAATAAAAAGTCATGTTGATAGTCCATGAGACAGATATGAATAATTAGGTGATGACTGTATTAGTAAAATAAAAATAATTTTCACTCAGATGGACATGAAACTATAAAGTCCAATGAAGTCTTCAATCCAAAATGGAGATTTATTATTCAAATAATTGTTAAAATCTCCTATTCCTTTTTTCTTTCCTGTTAGAAGATTTTAATCAATATCCATGTCCTCCTTTACCCAAATATTCACTATGCATGCAAAAGTAGTGAACTTCATCTTATTTATACTGCACAATACTATTTCTTTAAAAATAAGTAGACTTTTAGACAATACTTCTATAGAAAAATGAGGAGGTAACCTCCAGAACCAATCATTAACAATGGTAAAAACAAACCAACAAAACCAAGAACCGTTCAGTGCTTCTAGAGATGTCTGTCCAATATGTTAGCCCCTAGACACAAATGTCTAGTAAAATTTAAATGAAAATTAATTAACATTAAGTAAAATTTTAAAAGTCAATTCTTCAGCCTGACTACCAAGCTTCAAATGCTCAGTAGCCATATATGGCTGATGGCAACCACTTTGGACAGTACAGATACAGAATATTTTTATCATCACAGAAAGTGCTATTGGGTAGTACTACTTGCAGAATACAAAGTGTCTTTGATCAATAAAAAGATAGCACACTTAAAGGTGTATATATAAGCTGACTGACTAGAGGTCAAAACGTATTTTCCAATAAAATCATGAGTACAGATTATTTCTAGATGAGTCTATACAAGTCTCCTTGATAAATACCAAGTGTTGGCAAGGGTGTGGAGAAGTTGGAACCCACGTCCATTCCTGATAGGAATGTAAAATGGTGCAATCCCTGTGGGAAATAGTTTGGAGGTTCCTCAAAAAATTAAGAATTACCATATGATCCAGCAATGCCACTTGTAGTATATATCAAGGAAATTTAAAAGAAGGATTTAAATAGATACCTGAGCACCAGGGTTCACTGCAGCATTATTCACAGTGGCCAGAAAATGGAAACAATCCAAGTGACGATCAGCAGATGAATGGATAAACAAAACGTGGTTCACACATTCAATATAATAATACTCAGTCATTAAAAGAAGTAAAAATCTAATAGATGTTACAAAACATGGACGAACCCTAAAATACAGCAAGATGAAGACTGTAGGAAACATATGAATATGTAAAATATCTGAAAGTGAAAGTGTTAGTTGCTCAGTGGGGTCTGACTCTTTACTACCCCCATAGCCTGTAGCCCGCCAGGCTCCTCTGTCCACGGGATTCTCCAGGCAAGGACACTGGAGTGGGTAGCCATGCCCTCTCCAGGTGATCTTCCTGAGCCAGGGGTCAAACCTGGGTTTCTTGCGCTGCAGGCGAACTCTTTACCATCTCAGCCACCGGAGAAGCCCATTTTGCAGGCTAACACAGTAATGCTCAAAACCCTTCAAGCTGGGCTTCAACAGTTCATAAACCTCAGTACCTCCAAACAGTTTGAGAACTTCCAAAAGTACAAGCTGCATTTAGAAAAGGCAGAGGAACCACTGATCAAATTGCCAACATTTGTTAGATCACAGAAAAAACAAGAGAATCAGATGTGTATAAGAGACAGGAGTATATCATGCAAAATGCCAGGCTGGATGAAGCACAAGCTGGAATCAAGATGGCCGGGAGAAATATCAGTAAACTCAGATACACAGATGACACCATCCTTATGGCAGAAAGTGAAGAACTAAACAGCTCCTTGATGAAAGTGAAAGAGGAGAGTGGAAAAAGTTGGCTTAAAGCTCAACGTTCAGAAAACTAAGATCATGATGTCCGGTCCCATCATTTCATGGCAAACAGACGGGAAACAATGGAAACAGTGACTGACTTTATTTTGTGGGGCTCCAAAATCCCTGCAGATGGTGACTGCAGCCATGGAATTTAAAAATGCTTGCTCCTTGGAAGAAAAGCTATGACTAACCTAGACAGCATATTAAAAAGCAGAGACATTACTTTATCAACAAAGGTCTGCATAGTCAAAGCTATGGTTTTTCCAATAGTCATGTATGGATATGAGAGTTGGGCTATAAAGAAAGCTGAGTGCCAAAGAATTAATTATTTTGAACTGTGGTGTTGGAGAAGACTATTGAGAGTTCCTTGGACTGCAAGGAGATCCAACCAGTCAATCCTAAAGGAAATCAATCCTGAATATTCATTGGAAGGACTGATGCTAAAGCTGAAACTCCAATACTTTGGCCACCTGATGCGAAGATCTGACTCAGTGGAAAAGACTCTGATGCTGGGAAAGATTAAATGTGGGAAGAGAAGGGGATGCCAGAGGATGAGCTGGTTGGATGGCATCACTGACACAATGGACATGAGTCTGACTAGGCTCTGGGAGTTGATGATGGACAGAGAAGCCTGGTGTGCAGCAGTCCATAGGGTTGCAAAGAGTCGGACACGACTGAGCGACTGAACTGAACAGATGGTTTTAAGAAAACATACATGCTGAAGATCACCCTTATACTGAAATATTGTTAATGCTTAAGGAAAAGACAAAAAGAAATGTTAAACTATGCTTAACCCTACAACACAGGGATAGCCAGCATTAAAATACTGTCACATATTTAATATAAAGTATAATATACACATTATTTTGAACCAAACAAGATTATTCTTCACATACTATTTTGTAGCCTGCTTTTTCATTAATATGATATCAGTATCTCTCAGTGTTAATAAATATAGATCTAAGCTGTTATTTTAATAATAGAGAATATTTAGTTTTTGCAACCGCAATTATTTATCTAAATGTAACTGGTGAGCAGTTGCATTTTCAAATGACTTCTGGCATCCAGAACTATGAGAGAATAAGTTTGTGTTGCCTTAAGCCATCAAGTTTGTAGTAATTTGACATGAAAACTAAAATAGTAAATTACCATCACCCAGCTCAAGAAACAGGATCCTCATACCTCATTCCTGTCTTCTCATCAGCACAGGATAAACACTGTCCTGATTTCCAATACCATAGATAGAATTTATGATCCTGAAACTTAATTAAATGGAATCAAACAGTTAAAAAACAGAATAATGGAAATAAAACCAAAAGCAAACAAGTAAGACTTAACTAAACTCAAAAGCTTTTGCACAGCAAAGGAAATGATAAACAAAATGAAAAGACAACCTCAGAATGGGCGGAAAATATTTGCAGATGATGTGACTGGTAAGGGATTAATCTCAAAAATCTACAAAACAAATCATGCAGGTTAATATCAAGAAAACAAAATACCCAAATAAAAAATGATCAGAAGACCTAAATAGACATTTCTCCAAAGAAGACATACAGATGGCCAAAAGGCACATGAAATGATGCTCAACATTGCTACTTATTAGAGAAATGCAAATGAAAACCACAGTGAGATATTACTTTATACCGATTAGAATGGCCATCATCAAAAATCTACAAACAATAAATTCTTTAGACGATGTGGAGAAAAGGGAAACTTCTTACACTGTTGTTGGGAATGTAAACTGGAAACAGCCACTATGGAGAAGAGTGAGGAAGTTCCTTAAAAAGCTAAAAGTAGGGTCACCATATGATCCAGCAATCCCATTCCTGGGCATATATCTGAAGAAAATCGTAGTTTGAAAGGATACATGCACCTCAGTGTTCATTGCTAGGTATATATACACACTACTAGATTTAAAATAGAACAGATAACCAATAAGGACCTACTGTATAGCACAGGGGCTTCCTGGGTGCCACTAATGGTAAATGACTTGCTGCCATCGTAGGAGACGTAAGAGGCCCGGGTTCTATCCCTGTGTTGGAAAGATTCCCTGGAGGAGGAAACGGCAACCCACTCCAGTATTCTTGCTGGAGAATCCCATGGATAGAGGACCCTGGTGGGCTACAGTGCATGGGGTCATAAAGAATCAGACTCAACGGAAATGACTCAGCACGCATATAGCACAAGGAACTCTGCTCAATATTCTGTAATAACCTAAATAGGAAAATAAGTTGAAAAAGGATATATATACTATACATATATGTTGGAGAAGGCAATGGCACCCCACTCCAGTACTCTTGCCTGGAAAATCCCATGGATGGAGGAGTCTGGTGGGCCGCTGTCCATGGGTCGCTAAGAGTCAGACACAACTGAGTGACTTCACTTTCACTTTTCACTTTCATGCACTGGAGAAGGAAATAGCAACCCACTCCAGTGTTCTTGCCTGGAGAATCCCAGGGACGGGGGAGCCTGGCGGGCTGCCGTCTATGGGGTTGTGCAGAGTTGGACACGACTGAAGCGACGTAGCAGTAGCAGCATACATATATGTATAACTGAATCACTTTGCTGTACACTTGAAACATTGCAACATTGTAAATCAACTATATTCTAATATAAAATGTTTTTTTAAAAATATATATTGCACATGCTTTCATCTATATCTTTCTACATTATTTCATAATTTCCCTTAGGAAAATACCTAGAAGTAGAACAGATGAATCAAAAATAGGTACATTTTAAATTATTTTGAACACATATTTCCAAAACTCATTCTAGAAAATTATAAATATACACATTTCTAGCCCTCAAGTAAACTCGAATATGTATATATATTAGTATATTTATTTGGTTTCCATTGTGGGTTTCATTCCAAATTATTACAAAAGAGTTTCAGGCAGCTTTTAAAGATATATACAAGATTAAAAATATGATCAAATGGAAACTAAGGATAAGAAAAAATAAGATGAGGACAGGTGTGACATTAACATGTAAATGCTCTGAGATTCTTTGCAGCTGAGCACTTGAGTAAGAAAGTATATTCAAGCTTTATAAATATCCAGACAAATACTTGATTAAGCAAGGTGATGACTGAATGAATCACTTCTAACTCCTTTTGAAAGTTGGCATAGTATGCATAATAAATGACTGAGTTAATGACAGTAATAAAAAGTCATGTTGATAGTCCATGAGACAGATATGAATAATTAGGTGATGACTGTATTAGTAAAATAAAAATAATTTTCACTCAGATGGACATGAAACTATAAAGTCCAATGAAGTCTTCAATCCAAAATGGAGATTTATTATTCAAATAANAGCTAAAAGTAGGGTCACCATATGATCCAGCAATCCCATTCCTGGGCATATATCTGAAGAAAATCGTAGTTTGAAAGGATACATGCACCTCAGTGTTCATTGCTAGGTATATATACACACTACTAGATTTAAAATAGAACAGATAACCAATAAGGACCTACTGTATAGCACAGGGTGCCACTGGGTGCCACTAATGGTAAATGACTTGCTGCCATCGTAGGAGACGTAAGAGGCCCGGGTTCTATCCCTGTGTTGGAAAGATTCCCTGGAGGAGGAAACGGCAACCCACTCCAGTATTCTTGCTGGAGAATCCCATGGATAGAGGACCCTGGTGGGCTACAGTGCATGGGGTCATAAAGAATCAGACTCAACGGAAATGACTCAGCACGCATATAGCACAAGGAACTCTGCTCAATATTCTGTAATAACCTAAATAGGAAAATAAGTTGAAAAAGGATATATATACTATACATATATGTTGGAGAAGGCAATGGCACCCCACTCCAGTACTCTTGCCTGGAAAATCCCATGGATGGAGGAGTCTGGTGGGCCGCTGTCCATGGGTCGCTAAGAGTCAGACACAACTGAGTGACTTCACTTTCACTTTTCACTTTCATGCACTGGAGAAGGAAATAGCAACCCACTCCAGTGTTCTTGCCTGGAGAATCCCAGGGACGGGGGAGCCTGGCGGGCTGCCGTCTATGGGGTTGTGCAGAGTTGGACACGACTGAAGCGACGTAGCAGTAGCAGCATACATATATGTATAACTGAATCACTTTGCTGTACACTTGAAACATTGCAACATTGTAAATCAACTATATTCTAATATAAAATGTTTTTTTAAAAATATATATTGCACATGCTTTCATCTATATCTTTCTACATTATTTCATAATTTCCCTTAGGAAAATACCTAGAAGTAGAACAGATGAATCAAAAATAGGTACATTTTAAATTATTTTGAACACATATTTCCAAAACTCATTCTAGAAAATTATAAATATACACATTTCTAGCCCTCAAGTAAACTCGAATATGTATATATATTAGTATATTTATTTGGTTTCCATTGTGGGTTTCATTCCACCTTATTACAAAAGAGTTTCAGGCAGCTTTTAAAGATATATACAAGATTAAAAATATGATCAAATGGAAACTAAGGATAAGAAAAAATAAGATGAGGACAGGTGTGACATTAACATGTAAATGCTCTGAGATTCTTTGCAGCTGAGCACTTGAGTAAGAAAGTATATTCAAGCTTTATAAATATCCAGACAAATACTTGATTAAGCAAGGTGATGACTGAATGAATCACTTCTAACTCCTTTTGAAAGTTGGCATAGTATGCATAATAAATGACTGAGTTAATGACAGTAATAAAAAGTCATGTTGATAGTCCATGAGACAGATATGAATAATTAGGTGATGACTGTATTAGTAAAATAAAAATAATTTTCACTCAGATGGACATGAAACTATAAAGTCCAATGAAGTCTTCAATCCAAAATGGAGATTTATTATTCAAATAATTGTTAAAATCTCCTATTCCTTTTTTCTTTCCTGTTAGAAGATTTTAATCAATATCCATGTCCTCCTTTACCCAAATATTCACTATGCATGCAAAAGTAGTGAACTTCATCTTATTTATACTGCACAATACTATTTCTTTAAAAATAAGTAGACTTTTAGACAATACTTCTATAGAAAAATGAGGAGGTAACCTCCAGAACCAATCATTAACAATGGTAAAAACAAACCAACAAAACCAAGAACCGTTCAGTGCTTCTAGAGATGTCTGTCCAATATGTTAGCCCCTAGACACAAATGTCTAGTAAAATTTAAATGAAAATTAATTAACATTAAGTAAAATTTTAAAAGTCAATTCTTCAGCCTGACTACCAAGCTTCAAATGCTCAGTAGCCATATATGGCTGATGGCAACCACTTTGGACAGTACAGATACAGAATATTTTTATCATCACAGAAAGTGCTATTGGGTAGTACTACTTGCAGAATACAAAGTGTCTTTGATCAATAAAAAGATAGCACACTTAAAGGTGTATATATAAGCTGACTGACTAGAGGTCAAAACGTATTTTCCAATAAAATCATGAGTACAGATTATTTCTAGATGAGTCTATACAAGTCTCCTTGATAAATACCAAGTGTTGGCAAGGGTGTGGAGAAGTTGGAACCCACGTCCATTCCTGATAGGAATGTAAAATGGTGCAATCCCTGTGGGAAATAGTTTGGAGGTTCCTCAAAAAATTAAGAATTACCATATGATCCAGCAATGCCACTTGTAGTATATATCAAGGAAATTTAAAAGAAGGATTTAAATAGATACCTGAGCACCAGGGTTCACTGCAGCATTATTCACAGTGGCCAGAAAATGGAAACAATCCAAGTGACGATCAGCAGATGAATGGATAAACAAAACGTGGTTCACACATTCAATATAATAATACTCAGTCATTAAAAGAAGTAAAAATCTAATAGATGTTACAAAACATGGACGAACCCTAAAATACAGCAAGATGAAGACTGTAGGAAACATATGAATATGTAAAATATCTGAAAGTGAAAGTGTTAGTTGCTCAGTGGGGTCTGACTCTTTACTACCCCCATAGCCTGTAGCCCGCCAGGCTCCTCTGTCCACGGGATTCTCCAGGCAAGGACACTGGAGTGGGTAGCCATGCCCTCTCCAGGTGATCTTCCTGAGCCAGGGGTCAAACCTGGGTTTCTTGCGCTGCAGGCGAACTCTTTACCATCTCAGCCACCGGAGAAGCCCATTTTGCAGGCTAACACAGTAATGCTCAAAACCCTTCAAGCTGGGCTTCAACAGTTCATAAACCTCAGTACCTCCAAACAGTTTGAGAACTTCCAAAAGTACAAGCTGCATTTAGAAAAGGCAGAGGAACCAGTGATCAAATTGCCAACATTTGTTAGATCACAGAAAAAGCAAGAGAATCCCAGAAAAGCATCTACTTCTGCTTCATTGACTACACTAAGGCTTTGACTGTGTGGATCACAACAAACTGGAAAATTCTTAAAGGAGAAGGGGAATACCAGACAACCTTACTTGTCTCCTGAGAAACCCATAAACAAGTCAAGAAGTAACAGTACCAGACATGGAACAATGGACTGGTTCAAAATTGGGAAAGGAGTACGTCAAGGCTATACACTGTCACCTTGCTTATTTAACTTATATGCAGAGTATATCATGCAAGATGCCAGACTAGATGAATCACAAGCTGGAATCAAGATTGGGAGAAATATCAACAATCTCAGATATGCAGATGAGACCACTCTAATGAGAGAAAGCAAAGAGGAACTAAAGAGCCTCTTGATGAGGCTTGAAAGATGTCCTTGAAAGAGGACAGTGAGAAAGCTAAAGTCTCAGCACTGAAAAAATGAAGATCAGAGCTTCTGGTCCCATCACTCCATGGCAAATAGATGGGGAAAACCTGAAAACAGTGACAGATCTGATTTTCTTGGGCTCCGAAATCACTGTGGATGGTGGCTGCAGCCATGAAATTAAGACACTTGCTCCTGGAAGGAAAGCTATGACGAATCTAGACAGTGTATTAAAAGGCAGAGACATCACTTTTCTGACAAAGGTCTGTCTAGTCAAAGCTATGGTTTTTCCATTAGTTATGTATGGATGTGAGAGTTGGACTATAAAGAAAGCTAAGTGCCAAAGAATTAATTATTTTGAACTGTGGTGTTGGAGAAGACTCTTGAGAGTCCCTTGGATAGCAAGGAGATCAAAACAGTCAATTCTACAGGAAATCAATCCTGAACATTCATTGGAAGGACTGATGCTAAGGCTCCAATATTTGGGCCACCTGATGCAAGGAACTGACTCATTAGAAAAGACCCTGATGTTGCGGAAGATTGAGGGCAGGAGGAGAAGAGGGCGACAGAGGAGGAGATGGTTGGACGGCTTCACCGACTCAGTGGACATGGGTATGGGCGAACTCTGAGAGAGTGAAGCACAGAGAAGCTGACTGTGCTGCCGTCCACGGGGTCACAAAGAGTGGGGCATGCCTCAGGAACTGAACAACAACCACATAAATACCCAGGGTGGACAAGTTCACAGGAGCAAGAAGTGGATCAGTGCTTATCAGGGGCTGGCGGGAGGCATAACGGTAGTCACTGCTTGATAAGCACAGAGTATGTGTCTGGGTGATGGAACAGTTTTGAGAACAGTAGTAGTGTTTACAAAACATTGTGAACAGTTTATGCCACTAACTGTACACTTAAAATGGTTAAAATGAAATATCTTGCATTATATTTGTTTTACCGCACTAAAAATACCCTTAAAAAGTACTCACTGAAAGGCTGAGCAACGTAAACACTAAAAATAAAATCTATTTAGAAGTCAATGTCACTGGAATCCTGCAAATTAACAATGCAACATAGTTGTAAATAATTCTATCATACACTTGTAATCAGACATACAGGTGAACGACGGCATTGCTGAAAAATAGTGCTTTACTTCCTAGGAATGCTGGAGTTAAGGAACAACAAGCTTAATTAGAGAAGGAGGTATCCACCTGAGCAGGGAGTTCTGTGACAATTCATTAAATATCTTCTCAGCTTTTCCATCAACACTGGAGGTGGCTAGTAAATCATTCTATATTACAGTTTGATTTAAAAATCACACCATGGAGCTTTTTCTTTTCCTTGACATGAGGATATCACTGTCACTCAATTTACAGTGGTCAGTCTAGGTATTTATATTTTACAGTGGTCAGTCTAGGTATTTATATTTTGCCTTCCTAAATAAAATTTTTAAAGAGAAAGGGGATGGGGAAAGTAAACAATCATTCAATTCAGTAAGAGTAGAGGTTTGCAGGTAGTATTTGTTTGTGCTAAAGACTGTATATACATCATCTCATTAAAGTGCTTGCAGACACAACTGAGGAAATACAGAATATAAACAAACTGAAGTGCACAGAGACCAGAAGAGCGCACCAGAAATTAACACCACCTTGCAAATCAGCCACACTTCAATAAGAAAGAAAGAAAATGCCAGGAGAAAGAAACTAAGAGATCATCGGTAGATATAATTACATTGAAGACTTCCCAGTTGGCTCACTGGGAAAGAATCCACCTGACAACTTAGGAGATGTGGGTTCAATCACTGGGTTGGAAGGATCCCAGAGAATGGAAGAAGGAAATGGCAGCCTTCTTCAGTATTCTTGTCTGGAGAATCCCAAGGACAGAAGAGCCTGGTGGGATACAGTCTACAGGATCACAAAGAATAGGACTTGACTGTTTGACTGAACACACACACACACACACACACACACACACACACTATGTAATTATACCGATACCGGGAAAAATATGTGATAGAACAGACATAATACTTAACGACGCAAAGTGTGGTCTGCGTCCAGCAGCACTGGCATAACTTAAGGGTTTGGAGCTACCGTTTCAGAATCTGTGTTTCAGCAAGATACACACATTAGTTTGATGAGAGGGCAGTACAAAGGAAACCTCTGAAGGAGGTCAGTTCAGTGGTTCCCTAGATGGCATCAGGGAAGAAAGTAGGGAAAACCACTAGTCCATTCAGGTATGACCTAAATCAAATCCCTTATGATTATACAGTGGAAGTGAGAAACAGATTTAAGGGAATAGATCTGATAGACAGAGTGCCTGATGAACTATGGACAGAGGTTCATGACATTATACAGGAGACAGCGATCAAGACCATCCCCATGGAAAAGAAAAGCAAAAAAGCAAAATGGCTGCTTCTCTTCTAGAGAATTAGAGATACCAAGGGAACATTTCATGCAAAGATGGGCTCGATAAAGGACAGAAATGGTCTGGACCTAACAGAAGCAGAAGATATTAAGAAGGGGTGGCAAGAATACACTGAAGAACTGTACAAAACAGATTTTCTAGATCTGGATAATTACATGATCACTCATTTAGAGCCAGACATCCTGGAATGTGAAGTCAAGTGGGCCTTAGAAAGCATTGCTATGAACAAAGCTAGTGGAGGTGATGGAATTCCAGTTGAGCTATTTCAAATCCTAAAAGATGATGCAGTGAAAGTGCTGCACTCAATATGCCAGCAAATTTGGAAACCTCAGCAGTGGCCACAGGACTGGAAAAGGTCAGCTTTCATTCCAATCCCAAAGAAAGGCAATACCAAAGAATATTCAAACTACTGCACAATTGCACTCACCTCACATGCTAGTAAAGTAATGCTCAAAATTCTCCAAGCCAGGCTTCAGCAATTCGTGAACTGTGAAATTCCAAATGTTCAAGCTGGTTTTAGAAAAGGCAGAGGAACTAGATATCAAATTGCAAACATCTGCTGGATCATCGAAAAAGCAAGAGAGTTCCAGAAAAACATCTACTTCTGTTTTACTGACTATGCAAAGCCTTTCACTGTGTGA
>SJYX01006637.1:189645-212581 GCA_006410675.1 Oreotragus oreotragus | reverse complement strand
GTGGACGGAGGCACCTGGCAGGCTACAGTAGCCAATGTATGAGCAAAGTAAATCAACTCCAGACTACAATTCAGTCTACAATAGAAGGATTTAGTTGGCATTATTTATATATCAGAATGCAATGTAATTTTGACTTCAATTAGACATTAGAATTGGAGAAGGCAATGGCACCCCACTCCAGTACTCTTGCCTGGAAAATCCTATGGACAGTGGAGCCTGGTAGGCTGCAGTCCATGGGGTCGCTAAGAGTCGGACACGACTGAGCGACTTCACTTTCATGCATTGGAGAAGGAAACTGTGACCCACTCCAGTGTTCTTGCCTGGAGAATCCCAGGGACGGGGGAGCCTGGTGAGCTGCCGTCTATGGGGTCGCACAGAGTCGGACACGACTGAAGCGACTTAGCAGCAGACATTAGAATGGTACATGGAGAGGAATGACCCTTTACATACACTGTGTGTCATTAACATGCCAGCTTTAAATAAAGCAGAGGTTAGTTAATATTCAGATGGGGGAAGGATGAGGGATAAACAGGCTCACTAACTCAGAAGACACTGGTCCCAGTCCAGAGGAAAACAGAATAAGGGCTTGGTTCTCTTTCTCTCTTTCCACTTTTGTCTTCCTTTCCTCTCTTTCTCTACTCTCCCCCGTCCTTCTCCGCCACAGCATACATCTCTACAGAACCCTTAAGGATCTGGTTCCACTTTTCATGAGGGAACTAACTGAAAAAGCTAAAATGCCCGTGAGGATCTGCTGAAAGCCTGGTTATTTGGAGTTCTGTAGGCCAGATCATAGTATCCACACTTAAGGAAGACTTCCGCAACATCATCCAGAATGAGTATATGGCAGACCTCCATAAGCAACCATCACTAACTATTCAGTCATGTCCATTATGTCTGAATTAACAGTGGCAGGACACATCCTGTTTATTAGATGAGGTTTCTATTTAATTCCCTATTATCTATTAAAATCTCTCAGCTCTTGCAGAAAGGATGCACAGAAGAGTCATGCACAGAGCTCAAGGACCAACCACATACTATTTTTCCCATCCTTCTCAAAATACAGTTCAGAAGAGTGGACTCTAAAAATCAGCACCACCACATTAGTACAGCACCGTAACCTCACACTTCTGGTTCTGACTAGAGTGTTGGAAGGAGAAATGCACTGCTGGTTTTATCCCTAGCTGGGAGCCAAGTTACCCTCATTCCTGGGGAGCAAGGTGGAAGTGACACTGAATTGCACAGTTGCTAGGTGAAAAGATGGTTTCAATATACTCTTGGTGGTATTGTCATGTAAGCCATACTGCACTACATTCTTTGAATCTACACATCTGTCAGTGGGTCAGTGTGCTAGCATCACAAGACTGGAAATGAAGGCTAGCATGGACCTACTTAACGATCACTGCTTCTGTGACATATGTCTCCAATATTGCTCAACTGACATGATGTGGGAGAGCTGTGAGGATTAACTGCAAGGTAGCCATTCAGGAGCTAAGACCTTGATCCTGTGGGTTCACTCAAGTCAGGCATTCAAGGAGCTTTCTACTGGGATTTTCTGAGACCTGATAGCTTACCACCATCTCTCAGTCTCTCACCCCACGTGACCACTATGCTGATGGGATATAGCCAGCAGCCAGCACTGGGATCGCCACACATAGACTCCAAGTGACCACTATGCTGATGGGATATAGCCAGCAGCCGGCAATGGGACCGCCACACATAGACTCCAAGTGACCACTATGCTGATGGGATATAACCAGCAGCCAGCACTGGGATCGCCACACATAGACTCCAGTCTCTCTTAACTTTTGCATGAAGGGTGTTCTTCTAAAGTTGTAGGTTACCCACTGCTGCAAAACAGCTATAACCACTCTAGCGCTTTCATTCCCATGTACAGATTTCTCTGTTCCCCCAGAGAAAAAAAATTGAGATTTTTTTAGATTAGAGAAAAAAACAAACAAACAAAAAAATGCCTGCAGAGTTAATCCTTGAGTTCATCATGTCACAGCATGAGGATCAAGAACTCTGTATATCTGAAACTATCTAACAAGAGTAAGATGTTTATTTTTGTGGGGCTTCTGATTTTTGAGGTTTATGTAAAAATGATCATCTCTTTGTGAAGACAGGAAAAATAATACAATGACTCAGAGTGGGCCTTGGGTACAATGTGTAGACATGGCTGAGTGTACTCATGCTCCTTAGATTTCACTAACTTTAAGTTAATCCTGTTTTCAGGACTGATTATTCTTTACTAAAAAAAGGAATTACAAAATTTTTCTGAGCAGAAAAACTGACACAAAGCCTTATTAGTAGCCTAAAGACTAAAAATTCATTTACTGAGTACATTTTGTTTAAATTAAAGTAGCATATAATCTATTCAATGTCTAAGTTCATTTGTAAATAAATGCCTACCCCTGCTAATAACTATAATAACATGCTGCATGTGTCACAATCTTTTATACTTTTAAACATTTTCAATATGAAGTGAACCACTTTTAATTTCAATAAACATCCATAAAATTTATACATTGATTTAATTGTCAATGTTCCAGCAAAAAGAGATAATGAATCCTAAACTTCGGTACCTCAGAATGTGACTTACTTGGAAAAAGTAAGGTTAAAATGAGGTCATTAAGATAGACCCCACTCCAATATGACAGCATCTTTATTAAAAAGAAGAAAGTTAGACACAGACAGGCTCAGAAGGAAGATGATGTAAGGAGACAGCAAAGAGATAGTATGAATCAAGCCAGGGAATATCTGAGACCTCCAGAAGCCAATTTTCTTCTGCTTACCTGGAATCAGTCATTTCAAATATTGTTTTCTTTAATGAGGCTTCTCTTGAAGGATCTGACATGGAAGCTGATGGGTTCTGCTTCCTAGATGAATGAACTATGGTTACAAAAGTGCTGAATTTCTAAATTTACATAATAAGTGTTCAAGTAATATGATTGTGTACCATGGAAAAATAATTTCAGGGAGCAAGTTCCTTCTTTCTAAGTGAGGGCCTGTAATTTCATTGCATAAATGTCCTAGTATATTCAGCATATATTTATGAAGTACTTATTATGTGCCTGGTACAGTATGAGACAGAGGATCACTCATGAAACACAATTAAACTGAGATGTCATTATAAGTAGATCTAGCAAAAGGATGACAACAGTTTCCTAAACACTCTGGGTGGAGCCAGGAATAAAAGGAGTCCCCACCCCCGCCTTGGAAAGCTTAAGCTAAGTTTGATACTGCTGCTACTGCTAAGTCACTTCAGTCGTGTCCGACTCTGTGTGACCCCATAGACGGCAGCCCACCAGGCTCCCCCATCCCTGGGATTCTCCAGGCAAGAATACTGGAGTGGGTTGCCATTTCCTTCTCCAGTGCGTGAAAGAGAAAAGTGAAAGTGAAGTCGCTCAGTCTGTCCGACTGTTAGCGACCCCATGGATTGCAGCCCACCAGGCTCCTCCGTCCATTGGATTTTCCAGGCAAGAGTACTGGGGTGGGGTGCCATTGCCTTCCCCGAAGTTTGATACTATCATGGAAGAACTTGGTATATTCTCCATTAAAATCGAGATGTTTTTATTGGGCTTAATTAATAAAATTAACAAGCTTCATTGTTCAATTAAGGTGACTGAATCAAATGAGATTATTAGCAATTCTCATGGTAGCAATGCCTAATCTTTGCTTACCAGTATCACTATGCTCAAAATTGTCAAGCACTCTCTTCTTTGATCTTTTCAATCACTTTGTTGGGTAGGTACTACAGTATTACCTCACTTTGAAGATGAAGAGGAGGAAATAACTTACTTATTAGGTCACAGATGTAATAAAAAGTGCAGTTACATTCCAAAACCATGATTGTCTGTTTCCAGAACTGACAAAAGAAGCAAAGGACACTCACTTTCTAAATAGCACATCCACTAACTAGGTTAAACTTTGAGTAAAGGAACTTCCTTGGTGATCCAGGGGTTAGGATTCCAAGCTTCCAGTGGGGAACATGAGGGGAGAAGGGCTGGATTCCTGGATCAAGGAACTGGTATCTCACACACTGAGTGAAATGGTCAAAAAATTTAAACAGAAAGAAAAAAAAAAAAGAACTTTGGGTAAAAATTCACCGCTGAATCTCACGAAATAATAACAGCCTTTGAGTCACAGTTATGCAAAATCCTCCCTTCATTTTTACAAAGTCTAGTCTAAGAGAGTAACAGTACTCCAAGAAAAGAAAATACTATAAAAACTACAGAGAGTAGGGTTTACAGATCCCTCAGAACGTGAATTTCACTAGTTGAATAAATCACTCCAGAATACAAATTAGTATTTCAGAAGAGGAAAAAGTGTGTATAGATGATCATTGGAGTAAAAGAGTAACAGATGGCAAGTGGAACCTTTAAAAATCCAGTATCGGTGAATCAGACACTGAGATTGGAAAATAGCCTTTTGTTTCTACCTTCAACAATTCTCTTCCCAAATAAAAATCCTCCTGTCAGCTATAGAGTTTATATCAAATCTACCACAAGTGTTCAAAGCAAAGAGAAACCAGGGTGGTGTTAAATGACAGAACTGGAAATGGCCTTAGAGACCATGCGTAACCCTCATACAGAGGTTGAAACCTCAGCACACAGAGTTTAAAGTCGGTAACAACTGTAGATGGAAATCCTATGGCTAAAATGCACTCATCGTTAACGTGGGAATCGTAAGAGTGTATGTCCAAAGTATTCTTTCTTCTCTATGTATTCTTCTGGAGGTGAGGTCTGACATGTTTATTAGTTCAAACAGTTTGTAACGCTGTTAAGAACATCCAGTGCTCATATATTTTCTAAAGCTGACTTATCACCAGTAAGGTATTTCATTTTCACAAGAACCTTCTCACACATGGGCCACATGCCAATGCAGCATTTTCCCCTCATAATCTTGAACGGTGAGGCAGATTGGACTCCATCCTTCTTCCAGAGCATGTGGGCAGAGTATCAGCCACAATGACAGTGAGGAGGGTGACTTCACTGAGTTCTGGTCCATGATGCATAGCTGGGAGGGGAAATTATTTTAAAACATGCTTCACATCCCCCAGACTCTCCTTCCCATTGCATGGTGGCACTGGTAGTCTTTTGTTCCACATGACATGACCTCAGTATGGAAACATCCCAGGTTCCTGGGTCAGCACTTGAAAGAAAGCCACCCAGGAGAGCTGCCCGACCTCCACTGTACCACAGCATGGGTGGCAAATAAGCACAGAGAATTCAAGATGTGCTTGTCACCACAGCATCACCTAACCTCTCCTGACTATCATAGGGAAGAACTCTCTGCAATGACCCCTCCTGCAATTGTGCTTATTCAGAACTGAGAGCATCCTGAACACATACACACCGCTTTCCGTATCTTGACGGTGTTGATAGCAAATCAAAAGTCTAAAAGAAAGTAATATGGCTGGCTCTATTTTCTCTTTCTCTGGGTCTCTCACTTCTGTTTCTCACTGTCCACCTACTCTGGGGATCAGTCTATATCCCTGAGATGCCAACACCAGGCTTGCCAGCCCTACACTACTGGATCACCCTTCTCCATGTCAACACTCTAACAATTTCAGGCGCCATATCTTTGGTATCTGATTTGTTTTATTCATTGGGTTCATTTTTACATGACTGATTCAATCCATGTCAACATCTACTCAGGTTAGTATCTCTAACTTATTAGGGTCTGTTACAAACACAGACTGTGGCTGGTATCCCTGCAGATGAGAATCCACCTGCAATACAGGAGACCTGGGTCTGATCCCTGGGTCGGGAAGATCCCCTGGAGGAGGGCATGGCAACCTACTCCAGTATTCTTACCTGGATACTTCCAGGACAGAGGAACCTGGGGGGCTACAGTTCACGGGGTCGCAAAGAGCTGGACACGAGTAAATGACTAAGCCCAGTACAGCACAACACATAGCCAAAACACCCTTCACATTTGTTGGCTAGATAGGACCACCAGAAAATAACTTTTTTTCACTTTTCCCTTTTCCCTTGATAAGTAGTTTTACATAAATACAGTATTCACCTTATCTATGCTGGTAGACATGAGTGATTCCATTAACAACAAAATGTCAACAACAGCAGACATGCCTAAATCTTTCCCCTATAATGGGAATGTAAAGATCTCACGAAACTTCTAAGGAGAGGATTCCCTTCAGTTGGAGTTGAATGTTGGAAACATTTCTCCTAGCTTTCTGACATGATATGAGACAGTTGCAACAGTGATGGAGAAGGAAAGGGCATGATTTGGGAGGAGACCTGGAAATGATGAATTGAGAAGAGAGGAATTTGAGACTAGTCTGCTCCTCTGAAACTGGCAGGCATCACCAAGTCAGGAAAACCTCCAAACACCTGAAGACAGACACATATTCATCGTCTTATTTTCCTTTTCTAAAGAGGAAGATCACTACATGGGGGAAGAAGAGTGAGAATATTTGCAGCAACAAGAAACAATCTAACACCAGAGATAAGCTCATGTAAAGGACACCTGCTTCGCTATAAGAGACACAGAAAAGAGATTATCTTTGAAGATATACAAAGAATTGCCTGAAGGACTGGAAGCTTTTATCCAGAGAGAAAAATGGGAGGAGAAGGCAAAGCTGAAAGAATTGTCAAGAAAACACAAGAATATGCCCAAACCATGCCCAACTGTGAGTGAGGAGGAACTCAGTCACTTAAGGAATGTGCAGTGGCTCAGAACACCAGCAGCAAAGGGCATGCACATCACCCGCTTCATTCACAACTTATTGGTTCTTGGTCAACAGTTTTAACCCATGGTCATAAGTCAACAACCCTAACACTACCCCTAACCTGACGTCCAGTATTAATAGTGTCTGCCACGGTATCTTCACTTGACCCGTTCTGATTGCTGACACAGGACACAGGTCATCACTCTGTGATCATGGCACCTATTTCTCTAGCTTTCTAAGAAACTGGGACCTAGTCAATATGTTTTAATTTGCTTATTTTCTGCTCAAACCACGAATGGTTGATCTCTCTCGTTTGCAGCCATATCCTTGGAGTGGACATTGTCCCTGGTCTGCTCAGATCCTCTGATTCCAGTCTTCAGTGCTGTGAGGTTTCCCCCCCGACTTCCCCCCTGTGCACTTTTGGTGGTAAAGGTAACTCTTGCAACTTTCTTTGAAAGGACTGCCCTCAGAGTATAAAAGTGTTTTGTACACAAGCCCACAGAGCTGCAAATGCTTGAAAACTAACGCCCTCCTTAGGCAGTATTTGACAAATGATCAGCAGGTTAGGAATATGAAAACTCCTGTATCAGCTGGCTAGGGCTGCTATAACCAAGTACCACAGCCTGGATGCCATCAACAACAGAAATGTACTCCCTCACAATCCTGGAGGCTAGGAGCCAAAAATCAAAATGTCATTAGAGCTGGTTTTTCTGAGGCTGATCTCCTTGGTTTCCCTTCTTCCTGTGTCTTCACACGGTCTTCGTTGTGTGTGTGTGTGTGTGTGTGTGTGTGTGTGTGTGTGTTCTGATCTCTTCTTAGGAGGACACCGGTCATATCGGATGGGGGCCCACCCACGTGACCTCATCTTAACTTTTTTTTCTTTTTAATTGGAGGGTAATTGCTTTAAACTGTTGTGTTGGTTTCTGCTGTACCACAGCACAAGCCAGTCATAAGCACACAGACACGCCTTCCCTCTTGAGACTCTCTCCCGCTCTACCCAACAGCGCACCACTCCGGGTCATCACAGAGTGCTGGGTAGAGACCCCTGCACACAGCAGCTTCCCGCTGTCTCCTTTATACATGATGGTGTGTATAAGTCAGTGCTAGCCTTTCAGCTCGTCCCACCCTCTCCTTACCCCATTGTGTCCATCCTCTACGGTGGTGTCACTATTCCTGCCCTATCCACAGGTTCACCAGGACCATTTTTCTAGAATGCATACATATTCATTAATTTGGTTTTCTCTCTCTGACGTTTCACGCTGTAGAACAGGTTCTAGGTTCATTCACCACATTACAACTGATTCAAATTCATTCCTTGTTATGGCCGAGTAATATTACACTGTGGGCTTCCCAGGTGGCTCAGTGGTAAAGAATCCACCTGCAGGGCAAGAGACACGGGTTTGATCCCTGGGTTGGGAAGATCCCCTGGAGGAGACTATGGCACCCCACTCCAGTATTCTTGCCTGGGAAATTCCATGGACAGAGGAGCCTGGAGGGCCACAGTCCACGGGTCACAAAGAGTCAGACACGACTTAGTAACTAAACAACAATACTCCATTGTATATATGTACCATAACTTCCTTACCCATTCTTCTATCAATGGACATCCAGGTTAATTCCATGTCCTGGCCAGTATAAATAGGGCTGTGATGAACACGGAGCGGCAGTAGGGTGGGGGAATATGTGTCTTTTTAAATTATGGTTTTCCAATGGCACCCCACCCCAGTACTCTTGCCTGGAAAATCCAATGGACGGAGGAGCCTGGTGGGCTGCAGTCCATGGGGTCGCTAACAGTCGGACAGACTGAGCGACTTCACTTTCACTTTTCTCTTTCATGCATTGGAGAAGGAAATGGCAACCCACTCCAGTGTTCTTGCCTGGAGAATCCCAGGGACGGGGGAGCCTGGTGGGCTGCTGTCTATGGGGTCACACAGGGTCGGACACGACTGAAGTGACTTAGCAGCAGCAGCAGCAGCAGGGTATATGCCCAGTAGCAGGATTGCTGGGTCATAATGGGCTTCCCAGGTGGCGCTAGTGGTAAAGAACCCACCCACCAATGCACGAGACGTAAGAGACATGGGTTTGATTCCTGGGTCAGGAAGGTCCCCTGAAAGACAGCATGGCAACCCACACCAATATTCTTGACGGGAGAATCCCATGGACAGAGAGAACTGGTGGACTACAGTCCATGGGGTCACAAAGAGTTGGACACAACTGAAGCAATTTAGCATGCACACATGCTCAATCGTAAGCATGGTAAGTAAGGACATTGACTTCAAATATAGTCACATTCTGAGGTACTGAGAAGTTAAGACTTCAATATCTGAATTTTTAGGGGGACACAATTCAGCTTATATCAACAACCTCCCTTGTCTCAAGGAGATATAAACAGTGAGACATGGTATAGTCCAGAGAGGCTCTGAAAGATGAAGCTGAGGCTGGGACATGGTCTGAAATCACACTCTTTCCTGAGTTTCTTGCCCTTGTTTGGCCAGTTCCACTCGGCATTTCAATGGTTTCTCGTGGGAGCCCTTCCTTAATAAATTACTTGAACAGGAATTCTCATCTCTGGCTCTGCTTCCTGGAAAGCTGAACCATTAGATTATCCTGAATAATATACCTTTCTTTGGTCAGATGGTATTCCAACATAAAAAGCTTCGAGAGGATATGCAGCTTTATCCTCGGTAAAGCATCAGAAACTGCTGCCAGTGAGATGGAGACCTGAGGACTCCAAAAACCCTCTCCTCTACAGAAGCACTGAGGACACTGGGGACCTTGTCAGAAGTCACCTTTTCAGAGCTCTGGAAATTCACCAAAGGCTTGCAACCCTCTAGAAAACACACTTCCAAGAAAAATGGCTGAATCCCAGTAAGAACAGATAACTTGCAGGATTTCAACTTATCTACTTCTATCCCCCTTTTCCAACACTGCAGTAGCCTCGAAAAACCAACACCCTCACAATCAGCGAAAACTAACATTCTAGCAGCCTCTGAAAGTGTCATAACAAGGATGAAGCTATTCCAGTGCCCAGGTCCCAGAGAACTGCCTTTATCTGACCTGGCTGTCCATCCCCTGGAAAGGAACTCTCATAGAATTAGCTTTCATTTGACCTAATTCAGAATTCTTCCAGGGAAAATAGCTTTTCAATACACTGTAATCAAACTATCAAACGTGAAAGCAACAAGAGATTCTTGAAAGCTGCAAGAAAGATGTACTCATCACATACAAGGGCTCCTCAATAAGATTAATAACTAATTCCTCATCAGAAATCATAAAGACCGTAGGTAGTGAATTGATACATTCAAAGTGCTGAAATAAAAACACTATCAACCAAGAGTTGAAGCAGCAGTTCTATAGAACCAAGACTTTTACATCTAGTAAAATTATCCTTTGAAAGCTAAGGAGAAATTAAGGTATTTCTATATAAACAAAAATAGAGAGGAGTAGTCATTAAAATACCTGCTCTACATTAAATACTAAAGGAAGAAATGAAGGAACACGAGACAGTAACATAAATTCACATAAATAAATAAATTACAGCAGTAGAGAGAGCTAAATGCTGCTGCTGCTGCTGCTAAGTCACTTCAGTCGTGTCCGACTCTGTGTGACCCCGTAGACGGCAGCCCACCAGGCTCCCCCATCCCTGGGATTCTCCAGGCAAGAATACTGGAGTGGGTTGCCATTTCCTTCTCCAGTGCATGAAAGAGAAAAGTGAAAGTGAAGTCGCTCAGTCTGTCCGACTGTTAGCGACCCCATGGACTGCAGCCCACCAGGCTCCTCCGTCCATTGGATTTTCCAGGCAAGAGTACTGGGGTGGGGTGCCATTGCCTTCCCCGGAGAGAGCTAAATATAAAAGATTCTATAATGTATGTATTATTTATAGTACTTTTTCTTCCTAACTGATGAAAAGAAAACTGCATAAAGCAATAATTATAAATCTGTGTAGATGAGCCTATAAAGAAAGAAGATGCAATTTGCATGACAATAATAGCAGCAAGGATGATGGAGAAACGAGGGTCATTTAGGAACAAAGGTTTTTAAACTACTGACATTAAGTTTGTGTTAATATGATTAGACTGTATAAATTAATATGTTGATCATAATTCCTAGGGAAATAACTAGGAAAATGATATATACAATAAAATAAATGACAAAGGAATTAAAGTGATACACTAGAAAATCAGAACACAAAAGAAGGCAGTAAAAGAGGAAATGCAGAACAACAAGAACAAAAAAGACATGAGGCAAAGAGAAAATAAATAGAAAAGTGGAAAACATAAGTATTACCACAGAGCAATTTTATTAAATGCAAATGGAATAAACACTCCAATTAAAAGGCACTGCTTGGTAGAATGGATTAAAAAAAAAATCATGATCTGACTACATGTAAATCAAAACCACAATGAGATACCACAATATTCTAAGGTATTATTTGTTCTTCCTTCTCTTTTAAAGTTTCTATTGTTTGGGGATCTGAGTGTTTTAAAGAAAACACTGAATCATACCTCACCTCTGTGTACACACATGTACACACACACACTAGCATATTTTTATGTCTCAGTTCTACATGCTAAAATGGAGGAAATGCAATAGATAAGGGCCAAGTAATGATGTTCATAGAACTTAATGCTGTGTCAACAACACGCCCACATCTATCCAAATGTAGGGTTTCCAAAACATTTTAGCAACAAAATTTATACTCACAAAAGATGCCACATACATGCAAACTGGGCCGAAGAGCCTTGCAGAATCAGAAGGGACTAATCTGCAAATGTACTATCTCACTTTATCTCCATTGCAACCCTGTGATATAAATATTAACATGTATTTTAATCTCCACTTAAAAAATAAGGACTTAGATGTCAGGAAGATACATTTTTTGCAGAGGCTGTACAGTTAATTTATGGCAGAAACCGTATGAAAACATACCCTGATTCTTTCCTCTCATCCTACAAGCAGCCCGTTGAAGCAGGGGGGAACTTGTTCTGACTTTAGTTAAAATGCCTGAGAGAATCTTAAAGTAGNACATTTTTTGCAGAGGCTGTACAGTTAATTTATGGCAGAAACCGTATGAAAACATACCCTGATTCTTTCCTCTCATCCTACAAGCAGCCCGTTGAAGCAGGAGGGAACTTGTTCTGACTTTAGTTAAAATGCCTGAGAGAATCTTAAAGTAGGTGATGAGATTTTGCTATTCTATAGCTTAATTTAAAAAGAGGAATGAAAGAAGTTGTGCTGAGAATGGGCTGCAGGTCTTTAGTGGCATATTTGCTTAAAATATTGTAGAGGGAATTGCCCATGAGCTGCTTATTGAAATCAAATAAATTTCCTTAAATCACTGTCTTTTTCTTTTCATTAACAAAGTCTGCACTGGCAATGAGTTTGCAGTCATCACAGTGATAAAATGCAGCCTGTCAGCCTGTCTAGAGGAAGTCAATAGCACACTGAACTAAGCCCCCTCCCTTCAGCATATACACACACAAATGCAATATCCTCATTTTATGGCCTGGAGTATTTTCCTCTTCTACTGTGTGCTTTTCAAAAAGTGGCAGTGCCTTGGAAGCAAAAGGAGGACACTTGGGCCACTTTTGAGATAAATTCAATATCTGTTCCTGTTAGACAAAACTGTCATAAACCACAAGGCATCGTATTTTGGTTAAACTATCAGCCAGCCACCTTTTATGGAACTGTCTTTACTACCTACTGCATTTCTTGAAATTGCCCACGTTGCTCATAAATGTCAAACAAGGTTCGCATACTTACCTGGGCTTTTCTGTTTAGCAAGTGACAGCAAAATGCCCTCCCAGTAGAATGCTATCCATGTAATTTAGCTGAGGAAGTAAAACTAAGAACGAAGATGTCTCTTGCCCCACCGTGGTTGCACTGCTGAGCGAGAAGATGTCCCTTACCCTCACTGAGAAGCAGCACCAAGAGGGAGCCTGGAGCATGTCTGTGTGATGCAACCAGCTGTGCATGGAATGAAGCCTTAATTAAAAGTTACTCAAGAATAATAAAAGTAGGGTCTCCATCGTCACTTTAATCTCAGTGGAGCTGAAAGACAGTGCTCTGCCAGCACTCAGCCATTCTGTTTCACTCATATCTCCTTCTCTAGGATGGCACAGCCAACACAGTAGAAGTCTCCAATGCTACAGGAAGAGATTAGGTGGGAAGGCAATCAAAGACTACTGTAAGGCACAGAAAAAGCCCTACAACACCTATGATACTCCTCTCCCTTCTTATAAAACAGGATTTGGCTCCCTGCTTCTCCATCTGTAAAAGAGTAAAAAGAATATCTGGCCAAGAAAACTGTTGTGAAGACCGAACGAAAAAAAAGTGTGTATCGAAATCTTCTGGTTACGATGATACCAGAAGTCTGCATGGAAACACCACTCAAAGTCACCTCTAGCCAGGCTAACCGAGAATAAAAGACACCACAAATTGCTAGTGTCAAAAATGGATGAAATACCATCACAACTGATCTCATAGATATCAAAATGGTAACAGAGGAATACTTACTACAAAAAACCCTATGGTCACAACTTTGGCCATTTAGATAAAACAGATGAACTCATATAAGGAGAAATAAATAAGCTGAATAGCCCTATATCTACTTTTTAACTGAACCAATATTTAATAGCTTTCCAAAAAAAAAAAAAAAAAAAGTATCAGGCTTAAATGGTTTCACTGGCAAATTCTACCAAACACTTAAAAGTAAATTATACCAATTCTCTCTCAAAAAATAGAAACAAGAAATAATTCTATGAGGTCAACATTATCCTAAAACTGAAACCAGATAAATATTACAAGGAAACAAATGACGAGTATCCAAATAATTAAGATCATGAACATATATGTGAACTTCCTTATGAATATTAGCAAATGACTCAAAAACAGCGTAAAAAGAATTCTATAGCACAACCAAGCAGGATTTATTCTAGGCATGCAAGTTCGGTTCAACATGCAAAAATCCATCAATGTAATCGATCTTATTAACAGAAAATTCTAGATAACTTAAAAGAAACAAAAGATAAAATTGTAAGGGTCAGAAACAAAATAACAATAACAACTGAAATCACTCACTGAGTCCTGAAGAAGAGGCCTTTCTGCTCACTGCCATACCAGTTCCGTCTTGTCCTACCAGGAACAAACAGACAAAGGGCAAAAGGCAAGGCCAGAACTGAGGGGCTTTCTTTGTCCTTTACCCGAGAGTCTGAACGAAGGTCTTGAAATAGAGCTGTTTATATACCCATTTCACAGAACAGAGAAAAGCAATACCCAAGAGACTAAATAACCTGCTTTGGAACAACCAGTGCTTGAGTAACAGACCAGGAAGTGATGCCAGGTGCCACAGCAAAGCAGTGGCCACGGGAGCACAGTGGGTCTTAGAGACAGCAAAGAGGAAGGGGCCGAAGGGGCCCGGATGAAGACAAAAGGGACTGAGTCTGCCCCAGAGCAGCAAACAAGCAAATCACCCTCTTCCCTCCCTGCTACTTGATTCATGGAGAGAAGGGCACTGGAGCACAGGGAGCCCAAGGGCAGAGGGAGAAGCAGATAGGTAGGAAAAAAGGTACCTGCAACGCTGCGGGTGTATACAGGGGTGCACTGCAGCACTGGGTGTATGCCTTACCTGGGTGACGCACAGAAGGCTTCACGTTGAAGGGAAGACGTGAAAGTGAAAGCAAAAGCCACTCAGTCCTGTCCGACTCTTTGTGACCCCTATGGAGTGGATAGTCCATGGGATTCTCCAGGCCAGAATACTGGAGTAGGTTCTCCAGGGGATCTTCCCAATCCAGGGATCGAACCCAGGTCTCCCGCATTGCGGGCAGATTCTTTACTAGCTGAGCCACAAGGGAAGCCCAAGAATACTGGAGTGGGTAGCCTATCCCTTCTCCAGGCGATCTTCCTGACCCAAGAAGGAAACCGGGGTCTCCTGCATTGCAGGCGGATTCTCTACCAACTGAGCTATGAGGGAAGCCTCTTATGAGGGGAAGAGCCTTAAAGATGAATGGACATCGAAGACCGTAACTGTTCTACAGAAGAGTTAGTTAACTCTTCTATTAACTAACTGTGTGAGCCTAAGTTATATAACTTCTCTGGACTTTGCAATGTTTCTTCTAAAAAATGACAGAGGAAGATGAGAGTTTTTAAGCACTCTCTTAGTTCCATCAGTCAAGAATTGTATGAATTTGTAACAGAATGGAAATATGTCTGACTTCTCCCCACCATCTCTCATGCATGCTGTGTTTTTCCTTTCCCTTCTGCTTGCCTTTCCAACCCACACTACCCTACTATACCCCTACCACCACCACCGAAAAGAGAGGAAGTGAAATGCAAGTTATAAATTGGCAAGTGCCTTTACTCTTGGCTAAGTTTAACATGCATTTAGTCACCTGTGGTGGGTTATTTTGGCTTTAGACTCTATTTATTCTGTCAGTCAGTAAAAAAAGGTACCACTCAACACACCACCACCACAGCATATGTGCAGACTCTAGCACAGAAAGAGGACTCTTTTCTGCGGAATTTTAGAAAAGCTATTAGCTTTATAGCATTTCACTAATATTTTTGGCATTTCAACATATGACTTCAAATCTTAGGCATATGGAATCTCTAGGAAGTTTATGACATTTGAATGAACTGTAATATTTTATTGTTAAAGGTATATTTTTTAGATAAACTAAAGAGAAAAAAAATGATGAAAATGCTGAGTCATTGTAGAAACAGAAGGAAAAAGAGAAAAGTACAGAGGAATTAGTACAGATAAAAACCTTGGATTCTGACAGGTTCTAAAGGGCAGAGATGACTTGAACTAACAGGAAGATCCAGTTCTTCAAAACCTTCTTTCCATTATCAGCAAGGAAAATCAGCATCCCTGTGACCATGTTCTGTCATATAGCTGAGCTGAAATGGCAGAGTCTAGCCTTTGAGTAAGTAGACCCAGCTTCTGGGTGCTGTGTGACTTTGGAGAAACACTTTAACCTCTCTGAATTTCAGTCCCCCCATGTGCAAAATGAAGTCTTTTGTGAGGAGAAGAGAAAGTGGAAAAAACAGATTTTAGGTCATACAATCTAGGTTCATTCATTCACTTATTCTTTACTATATGCTTACTAGGCATAAAGCACTAAGGATCTTCCGGTGAGTAAAAACAAACAGAAAGCTATGAAAATATATTTAAACCAATACATACAAAGATGCACTTGTGAGGTGGCCAGAGAAAATATGTGCGACACCAGAACTATGATAGGAGCTGAGTTGTTCATGTGATGAAAATAAAAGGTTTGGGGGATGGAAGAGAAGATTCTGGGCATGGCCTTGAGGAATTGCAAACAAGAATTAAGTAATCAAGGAGGACAAGCCTCCAAGACAAATAAAGGAAAGGAGAGAAAGGAGGACTTTGGGATATTAACATTGTTGAGACCAGAACAGGTCTCTCAGGAGGCAGCCCGTGGTTGACCATACGAGCCTGGTGACAATGAGTGAGGAGGCAGGGCCATATCTACCTCTCTTAGCTTGGTGACTGTCAACAAGTCTTGTGGCCAGTTTGACTCTCAACTTCCCCAGTTGTGAAAAAAAAAAATGGAGATAACAATATCTCATTTAGAGAGAATACCACAGTATTCGACAGAGTATATGGTCACAAAATATTCCCCTGTATGTACAAGATTCAGGCAAGAAAATTTTTCATGGCATTAATTCAGATTTAACACACCTTCACATTTGTCTTGGTGAGGTTAATCAGAATAACTATTATGAAACTGACTCCTACAGTCAAATATGCTATAATTGACAACTTTTAGGTTACAATCTACGTAGAAGTATAAATATGCAAGCAAATAAAACCAAAGTTAAAAGATCATTAGTAGGTAATTCAGAAAGATTATATAATAGAGGTCTATTATACAGTGTTGACAGCACAGTTGTCATCATTTAAAATTTCTCTTCCACATCGAGACTAAACCAGTCTTACAACTCCCAAGAAGATACCACACTGACTACCCCATTCTTCTGCAAGAATTAGAACAAAACCCTCACCTGCTGACATTCCTCAGCAAATGCACAGCCTCTACAAAGCACAGGGCTCTCCCCTCTTGCTCTCCTTTCTCTAGGAGAACAGTAGGCAGGGCCACCTTTTATTTCATGCTTGTTATGTTCAAATGACCAGGTTACATGCTTCACACACTTCATCTCCCCTAAGCACCTAGCAAACCCGCCAGGTAATTATGACCAGTCCCAACAGGGGATGGGACTGAGACTCACTGAAGTTAAATGACTTACAATTACAAGGCTCATACATGGAAGAGCCAGGATCTGAAATCAAATCACTCTTGTTCTAAAACCTAAGATTTTGTTGTATCAATTTTTCCCCCAAACTCAATGGCTCAATGGGGTAACAATATGAAAGGTGGGGAGGGACGGAAGGGCAGGAGTCCAGTGACAATACTGGCAGTGAAGGAGAATATTATCTGTAGATAGTGCTGTCAGATTTAGCATATAAAAATACAGAACACTGAATTTGAAATAACCCTTTGTTTAAAAGCACACCCTCATGTAATATTTGGGACCTATCCACACTAAAAAAAAAATTGTTTGATATTTAACTGAAATTCAAATTTATCTAGGCATCCTGTATTTCACCTGGTAACCCTACTTGTAATTTTAAAACAACAGTAAAACTATCTAAAACTATCTCATGGAGGCACCCCCATAAGATAAAGTGAAGTAAAGTCGCTCAGTCGTGTCCGACTGTTTGCGACCTGTGGGCTGTAGCCCACCAAACTCCGTCCATGGGATTCTCCAGGCAAGAATACAGGAGTGGGTTGCCATTTCCTTCTCCAGGGGATCTTCCCAACCCAAGGATTGAACCCAGGTCTCCCACACTGCAGGCAGATACTTTAACCTCTGCGCCACCAGGGAAGCCCTAGAGAGCAACATATAATCTAGAAATCCCACTCCTGAGCATGTATCTATAAAAAACTATAATTCAAAAAGATACATGTGGCCAATTCCATTGTAGCATTACTTACAATAGCAAAGATACGGAGGCAACCAAAATGTCCAACAGATGAATGAATAAAGATCTGCACATATATATGATGGAATATTACTCAATCATAAAAAAATAAAGAAAAATGTTATCTGTAGCAACAGGGATGGACCTAGAGAATATCACACTAAGTGAAGTAAGTCAGAAAGAGAAAGACAAGTATCACATGACTTATTGCTCGTATGTGGAATCTTTTAAAAATGATACAAGTGAACTTATGTACTAAAGAGAAATGACACACAGATGTAGAAAACAAAATTACGGTCACTACGAGGGAAAGGTGGGGGAGGTTTAAATGATGAGTTAAGGTGGCTCAGCGGTTAAAGCGTCTGCCTCCAATGCGGGAGACCCGGGTTCGATCCCTGGGTCGGGAAGATCCCCTGGAGAAGGAAATGGCAACCCACTCCAGTATGCTTGCCTGGAGAATCCCACGGACGGAGAAGCCTAGTAGGTTACAGTCCACGGGGTCGCAAAGAGTCCGACACGACTGAGCGACTTCACCACCATCACCACCACCATACACACACTGTATAAAATAAATAACCAAGAAAGATCCACTGTATAGCCCAGGGAACTATATGGATATTCTGTAATAACCTAAAAGGGAAAAGACTCTGGAAAAGGATACACACACACACACACTACACAGTTGTTCATTTTCTGAGCCATGTCCGACTCTTTGTGACCCATGGACTATAGCATTCCAGGCTGCCCTGTCCTTCACTATCTCCCAGAGCTTGCTCAAATTCAGGTCCATTTAGTCACTGATGCTCTCTAACCATCTCATTCTCTGCCACCCCCTTCTTCTTTGCCCTCCATCTTTCCCAACATCAGGGTCTTTTCCAGTGAGATGGCGCTGCACATCAGGTGACCTAAGTATCGGAGCTTCAGCTTCAGCGTCAGTCCTTCCAGTGAACATTCAGGGTTGATTTCCTTTAGGATGGACTGGTTTCATCTCCTTGCAGGGTGGCCCTGCATGGCATGACTCACGGCTTCACTGAGTTACCCATGCCCCTTCACCACAACAAGGCTGTGATCCGTGAACGGGATATATATATATATATATTCTGAATATATCAGAATATATATATATATATATTCTGAATCACTTTCCCGTACACTTGAAACTGATACAACACTGCAAATCTAATAGACTTTAATATTAGAGTCTAACCCCTCTCTCCTTGGATCTGGATTGGTCTGGTAGCCTGCCCAACCAAGAAGTTTTAGCAGAGTGATGTTCTGCCACTTCTAAGCCTGAACATTAGAAGCCTTGGCACTTCCTTCTAGGTCTCTTGTGATGTTCATTTGCTCCCTGTGGGAATGCTCTGTCACAGAATTCTGATGAGAACCCCAAGACATGCAGCCAGGACGTGGGCAAGAACTCTTGTTGGCAATCACAGCTGAGCTCCCAGCCAGCAACTACCAATCATATAAATGTCCAGTCAGGTAACCCTGCAGGTAATCAGAATCCCAGTCTCTTCTGACCGTACCTGCACAAGAGACCTCAAGCAAGAATCACCCAGCTCAGTCAAGACCAAGCTGCGAGAGACAGTCATAAATTGCTCTGCACCAGGGGCCTGTGCATCATACAGCCATAGATAACTGAAAGTGAGGTGAAAGTCGTTCAGTCATGTCTGACTCTGCGACCCCATGGACTATACCATCCACGGAATTCTCTAGGTCAGAATACTGGAGTGGGTAGCCGTTCCCTTCTCCAGGGGATCTTCCCAATCCAGGGATTGAATCCAGGTCTCCCACATTGCAGGCGGATTCTTTACTAGCTGAGCCACAAGGGAAGCCCAAGAATATTGGAGTGGGTAGCCTTTCACTTCTCCAGTGGATCTTCCAGACCCAAGAATTGAACCGGGGTCTCCTGCTTTGCAGATGGATCCAACAGAGGATGAAGAAGCATAATTTATGGCATTAAAAAAGGAAGTTCCACATAAATATTTGGGAAACATTGAAATTATATTTTCCTCTTGGAGATTCACAGTGTCATATCAACAGTTCTGGAAATATGCAAGAAAAAAAGATTTAATTTTATTCAACCCCATGTTTCTTAAATAGTTACATAATTCATTCTGTATAAAATTAACTAACATTTTGGGAAACAGCATCTTGGAAAGCTCAGTTTAGGAAACCCTGCACCATTCCAAGCTATGCTCCATCAAAACAAATAAAATGACAAATCCTGATGTTAATAAAATGGTGGACTCTAAGAGAGAACTAAGATGTACAGAAATTATTTAGATTATACAACATATACGGTAACTATGTTCTCTAAACAAATAGGGATATATGTTCTAATGAAGAAGAATACATAGAGAGAATGGGAGGGAATATTTGAAATTGAGATGTATTGATTGTTTGAGGTCTACGGGATGCAAAACATCTGAAGCAAAGTCTTTATTGTTAATAGAAAGTTCTCAGTTAAGACGTTTTCTATCTTAACACAAGCTAGAGATTTCAACTCAAAGTTTCATCTCACAGTTTAAATTACACAGCTTGTCTACAGCAGACAATCTAATTCAAATCTGTACTTTAAGTTGTGCTATATAGATAGGACTTTACTAGTGAAATAAATCACAAAGTACAAGGAATCTTTGTCTCCACCCATTTGTCTGAAAAAGATCTCAAGTCATAAAAACTGTAATTCTCTACCATTTCTTGACATCTATATACCAGTTGACATATTTTCCCTCTTTAGTTCATGATAGTAGGTGGAAAGATATTTTTTAACTTCTCATTTATCTACTTTTAATAAATCATAAAGATAGCACATTCTTTTGCAGGTTTTCTTAAATATGAGTGTTTTTAAAGTCAACTGCTTGAAGGAAAAGACATTTTTATTTATGGATTCCACTGAGATGAAAGAAAGTAAACAGCTGTATAAATAAATTGCTACAAACATCTTTATTCTAATGTAGTTATCAAAGTACAACAGGTATTTACAATGAAACACTGCACAGAGAGAAGGCAAACACATGAAATCAACCAAGAGAGATGTTGGTAAGAAGAATTTGTGGTCTTGCTATTTTATTTGTGAAGCTTGAGGATATTAATGAATGGAAAGCTGGGTCAGCTCAGCATAAGCCACTAACGCAGAAAGGGTTGCTCTTCACAAAACGCTCTTGTTTCATCCTATCTAGTTCATTTTGCAAAGAGGAGACTCCAGCTTAGATAAAAGCCTCACCTGCCCTGGGTGTGGGCAGTGGCATGTTCTCCAAAAGTAGCACCATTTCAAAAATGTTCACATATCACTGTTATCATATATTTCAAAGAAGAGAAAAATATATTCGATGAAGTGGAGTGAAATATACTACAAAATCATCAACCATCAAACCTCAGGAAGGACAGTAATCAAAGAGATTTTGGTAAGTGCGTCTGTGTTTTTTTTAAATGTGTTGTCTCACCTCTACTAACAAGGAAACAGGCTCCATCCCTGAAGAAGACACATGGCCCTGTTCTAGGGGTTTTATTCTCATTGAAATATGTAGAAATGGCACCCCTGGAAATGGACAGGACAGACATGGGCCCTAGAGAGAGGCTCTGCCTACCTCTCTCCTCTCCACTGGCTCTGCTGGCAGGTTGCTGGGCCTGACCATCTCCATAAAGCAAAAGAGTTCTTCACGTTCATATATCCTTCCAAGCAACAGTGGCCCACCCAAAGCGTATACCTAGTCCCTCTGATTTTAAGTCCCATTAAGGTTTTTAGTTACACCTGAACAAGAGAATTAACATCCTAAGGATATGGTAAATGGATCTAGGTTGCCATCAAGTGGGGAAAAGTAACCTGATTACAGGTGTGTAAGGGTAGAAGCAAAGTAAGCGAAACAGTCCAAATGGCCTTGCACAGCACAAAGGAAGCAGAACAGTCCAAATGGCCTTGCACAGCACGTGGATTCTTAAAATGCTGACTCCGGACATCTTCCCAAAGGATCGTTAGACAGACGAGAAGTAATCCGAAAGGCCAGCGTACTGAAGAGATTCCTTAGGTTCTCTTGGAAGAAGAAATATTGACAGATTTATACACACACACACATAATCACAGCTGTGGGTACAGGCTTACTAGAATCAGTTGCATGAAAGCTTCCTTCCATTTAAATTTTTGCAAAACCTCTATAAATAAGCCAGTCCCATGAAAGTCAAAAGTTCACATCCTTGACCTGAGTGCTCCTTGCCAGAGTTTTGAATTTACCTTTTTTCATGCAATAATTGTACTTGAAAGTTTATTATAGCATTTACACTCCCATGCTTTTTCCAATTTAATTATCTTGACAAACCAGAGAAACTGGACCCAGTTATACAAGAAACCCAAGGACAATAGATTTCGGTGAGTTTCTAATGACACAGCTACTTAGGGGAGAGGCAAACAAGGTTGGGACTTGAAACATTTTTATTTTCTTTAACTATTAACTGCTCTTTCTCTAATGATTGATTCTCCATTTATATCTCTCCTATTCCCTTGCACCATTTCTGTATTCAATTTTATGGCACTATCAGGTAACTCTGAGTTATCTGAGATCATTACAGGAAGGTAACAAGAAAAATCAGGGTTGCCAAGACTAAATTCAGACCAGGAAAAAAGAATCTCTCTATATAACGAATGAAACAGCACTGCAGTGGTAGGAGAAATAGGCGCTGACCTAAGTAACTTTGGAAATGAGAGGAGATGATGAAGTTAAAGGCAAAATGAACTGAACACAGGCATAGCACTGTAGTTGATAAAGGCGTTTCTCGTGGGAGCTGCTGTTGAGTCAGTAAGGTGTGTCTGCCTCTTTGTGACCTCATGGACTGCAGCCCCCTAGGCTCCTCTGGCCATGGGATTGCCCAGGCAAGAACACTGGAATGGGTTGCCATTTCCTTCTCCAAGTCATCTTCCTGATCCAGGGATCAAACCCACATCTCTTGAATTGGTAGGCAGATTCTTCACCACGGGGCCACCAACAAAGCCCTTCTCCTAAGAGGGAAAGGGAAAGGGAAGTCGCTCAGTCCTGTCCGGCTCTTTGCGGCCCACAGACTATAGCCTACCAGGCCCCTCCATCCATGGGATTTTCCAGGCAAGAGTACTGGAGCGGGGTGCCATTTCCTTCCCCATCTCATAAGAGTCAGTTCAGTTTAGTTCAGTCGCTCAGTCGCGTCCGACTCTTTGCGACCCCATGAATCGCAGCACGCCAGGCCTCCCTGTCCATCACCATCTC
>SJYX01006637.1:176128-187344 GCA_006410675.1 Oreotragus oreotragus | reverse complement strand
GTTTCCACTGTTTCCCCATCTATCTCCCATGAAGTGATGGGACCAGATGCCATGATCTTCGTTTTCTGAATGTTGAGCTTTAAGCCAACTTTTTCGCTCTCCTCTTTCACTTTCATCAAGAGGCTTTTTAGCTCCTCTTCACTTTCTGCCATAAGGGTGGTGTCATCTGCATATCTGAGGTTAGGCTACCAATTTGAAACCACTTTATGTGTATACTGTAACTAAACATATAGGTAAATGGGTAGTGGGCAGGAGGAGCTAGGTTTCTCATGATTACACTGGGAGGTTACAGATAAACAAGCAAGGAGGTTAGGATGAATAATGTGATACAGATTAGACTTGGAGACATCAATATTAACTCACATTTAACTTAATAGAGACACAGATGTATAAAACAGAAATGATTGCTGACATGTACATATACACAGGTTAGTAAACGCTGTTTGCTTTAAGCAATGACATCCCAGTAGCAATGAAACATCTAGCACCCAGATCTTGGTTTACAACACAATTCTCCAATACAAGGAAAAATGGCTGATTCGAGGGCGAAGGCAGAGAATACACAAAGTGGGCCTGTATGCCACAGTGCCAGAAAGAAAGGAAATGCTCAAAAAAGAAAATGTTGAGCATGCCAAAGGGACACAAGAGTCAAGTGAAAGTGCTCAATGAACAAAGCTGGAACAATCAGAACAACAAAATAAATAACATACTACTGGGCTATAGCCTGATATATAAAGTAAATATCAACGAATCCATGCTGATATTAAATGTTATTAAATACATAAATAAGGAAGAACAGGCAAATCTCCTATATAGAAGAACTCCAAATAATTTGTGTATGTCCTCCCACTCATAAGTAAAGCATAACATGCCCCTCATCTCAAGTGTGGGCACCACATAGTAACTTCCTTTTAAAGAATACAGTATGGAAAGGGAGGGAAGGAGTAACTTTACCACATGAAAACTATTTCAACCAAATGATCAGGAGTTTAACATCACTGGCAAAGAGTCTTGTTGATAGCATGAACTCTTTTTTTTAATTAAAGTATAGTGAATTTACAGTAGTATTATGTTTATTTCAAGTATATAGTATAGTGATTCAGTATTTTTGAAAACACTGGGTGTAGTTTCCTGTGTGATGCAGTATGTCTTTGTTGCTTACCTATTTTATATATAGTAGTTTGCCTCTGTTAGTCCCACACCCTAAATTTGTCCCTTCACCACTCCCTCTCCCCTTTGGTAACCACAAAGCTGATCTCTGTCCCTGAGTCTGCTTCTATTGTGCATATACATTCATTTGCACTACTTTTTAGAGCCCACATATGAATAATACTCTTTCTCTATGACTTGTTTCACTAAGCATAATATTCTCTAGGCCCACATGCTGCTGCTGCTGCTGCTGCCAAGTCACTTCAGTCGTGTCCAACTCTCAGCAACCTCATGGACTGCAGCCCACCAGGCTCCTCCGTCCACGGGACTCTCCAGGCAAGAGTACTGGAGTGGGGTGCCACTGCCTTCTCCGCTAGGCCCATATATGTTGCCATAAGTGGCAGAATCTCATTCTTTTTTTAANATAACCTTAGATATGCAGATGACATCACCCTTATGGCAGAAAGTGAAGAGGAACTAAAAAGCCTCTTGATGAAAGTCAAAGAGGAGAATGAAAAAGTTGGCTTAAAGCTCAACATTGAGAAAACTAAGATCACAGCATCTGGTCCCATCACTTCATGGGAAATAGATGAGGAAACAGTGGAAACAGTGTCAGACTTTATTTTTTTGAGCTCCAAAATCAGTGCACATGGTGACTGCAGCCATGAAATTAAAAGACGCTTACTCTTTGGAAAAAAGTTATGACCAACCTAGACAGCATATTCAAAAGCAGAAACATTACTTTGCCAACTAAGGTCCATCTAGTCAAGGCTATGGTTTTTCCAGTAGTCATGTATGTATGTGAGAGTTGGACTATAAAGAAGGCTGAGCGCCAATGAATTGATGCTTTTGAACTGTGGTGTTGGAGAAGGCTCTTGAGAGTCCCTTGGACTGCAAAGAGATCCAACCAGTCCATTCTGAAGGAGATCAACCCTGGGATGTCTTTGGAAGGAATGATGCTAAAGTTGAAACTCCAGTGTTTGGCCACCTCATGCAAAGAGTTGACTCATTGGAAAGACTTTGATGCTGGGAGAGATTGGGGGCAGGAGGAGAAGGGGACGACCGAGGATGAGATGGCTGGATGGCATCACGGACTCGATGGACATGAATCTGAGTGAACTCCAGGTGTTGGTGATGGACAGGGAGGCCTGGCGTGCTGCGATTCATGGGGTCGCAAAGAGTCGGACACGACTGAGCAACTGAACTGAACTGAAATGATCAATACTCCTGTACTGAGTGAACATATCAACCAGTGTAATGCCCTCTTCTTGTATTGATCCCTTTGTCATTATATAATGTCCTTCTTAGTCTTTTGTTATAGTATTTCTTTTAAAGTCCATTTTGTCTGATGTAAGTATTGCTATCCCCACTTTCTAGCCGTTTCTACTTGTATGAAATATTCCCTTGCTTTTAATCTGGGTGTACCTTTAGCCTTGAAAAGAGTCTCCTGTAGATGGCACATTGAAGAGTCTTACTCTGTTACCCGTTAGCCACTGATTTGTTTGGAGCTTTTAGTCCACTAACATTTAAAGTAATTATTGACAAATATGTATTTTGGCCATTTTATTACCTTTTTTCCAGTTATTTTTGTAGTTCTGTATTTATTTCTTCTTTTTGTTTCTCTCATTGTGGTTTGACAGTTTTCTTTAGTAGTATTATTTTGTTCTTTCCTTTTAGTTCATTTGAGTTCTCTCTCTTTTCTTCTTGGTGAGCCTAGCTAAAGCCTTATCAGTTTTGTTTATATTTTTACTTTTTTTATTTATACAATAGTATATCTATGGTATGTTTTTGATTTGTGGTTATGACAGCGTTCATATATGCTGATCCATAATTATATTTACTTGTTTTAAACTGACACATCATTTAAGTTTAAAGGCATTCTCAAAGATCTTTGTTTTTTACTCCCTTCTTCCACATTTTGTGTTTTTCATGTCATATTTTACATCTTCATACTTATCCTTTAGCTGCTTATTATAGCTATTGTTGCTTTTATAATTGTTTGTCTTTTAATCTATATACTCACTTATTTAAAAATCTTCAACCTTTACTATATATCCACCTTTTCTACTGTGATTTCCCTTTACTACAAACTCTTTCTTCCACTTAGCAAAGACTCTTAAACATTTGTTTTAGGGTAGGTTTAGTATTGCTTAATCTTAATTTTTGCTTGTCTGAGTTCTTATCTCCCCTTCTATTTCAAATAATAATCTTGCTAGGTAGAGTATCCTAGGTTGCATGTTTTTCCCTTTTTGCAGTTTAAATATATCATGTCACTCTATTCTGGCCTGCAAAGCTTCTGCAGCTAAATCAGCTGACAACTTTATGGCAGTTCCCTTGTATATAACTCTTTGTTTTTCTCTTGCTACCTTTAGAATAATCTCTAACTTTTGCCATTTTAATTATTGTATATCTTGCCTTGTGTCTGTTTGAGTTTACCTTGTTTGGGACCCTCTGTGCTTCCTATTCCTGGGTATCATTAAAACATTTACCAAGTGAAGGGAAAAGCAATGCCATGAATATTCCAAGACACAAGATATTTAAAATTATCTTTATATTTGCTTTGAAAGAAACAGGCACTCTCTTTCTTCTCTTACCTGATTTCTCTTCTTTATGAGATTTTTCCTGGGTTTATACTAATGTTATTCAGCATGTTGCAGTTAGCAGTTGGCAGTGGTTTGACACAATGGGTAGGGGAGTCTGAGACTCAAGTATTTATAGAAGATAGGCTTGCAAAGTGGACAAGCCACGTGTGGATAAGGAGGAGTTAGTCAGATGCTCAAAGTTTTCATTAATTCTAGACTCAAGAATCCAAAGTGAAACTGGTCTTTTAAATACAGTACCTTAACAGAAAATTAAAGCACTAATTAGAGGGCTTCTCTCAACTTGGTCAAACATTCAGAAGACCTGGGAAGCTTTATTTTCTTTTCTACTTCAATTCTAAGCAGCATAGAGAGTTAATATAATGGACAAGCTGAACCCAGCATGGTGCAAAGCGAGTCTCTTTCATGAATGGAATAAGGGGGAGGGGGAGGAAGATGCCACAGCAGTAGGGAGGGAGGGACTTGAAAACTACACTTTATATTCCAGTCACTGTAAGAATCATGAAGGTTCCAACCTTCTCACTATTAATTTTTTTTTTCCATTCCTAAAGAGAACATACAAAGCAAAAGAAAACAGCTTCGGGCCTCAAAATAGCAAGTTTCAAATGCTGAGAATCATGATGCATACACATTACGGCAACCCACTGTGCATGATTTCAGAGCAGCAGCAACAGGCAGCAAACGGATACAGGGACAGGGTTCACTCCAGCATTACCTGCTAACGTTATTACCAATCCCAGCCCAGTGACGCTGCTCGGGAGCCTCGGGAAGCTGAAAATTCTAAACACTAATGAAAAACCAAACTGAATGCTCTTGATCTTGATCTCCATTCAGGAAACCCCAAGCAAGTCTGTAAAAGGTTCTCCTTGAATACATTCGCTGAGCATCTGATGCTCTAGTCTGGGGTGCATTTGAACATTTCAATGGGAAGATTTCTCTAAATGAGATGGATCCATAGAATCTTGCTCTAGTTCCAAAATAACTACAGTTCCTGGCTAATTCACCAGACCCTTTCCCCATAAAGGTTCTCCTTGAATACATTCGCTGAGCATCTGATGCTCTAGTCTGGGGTGCATTTGAACATTTCAATGGGAAGATTTCTCTAAATGAGATGGATCCATAGAATCTTGCTCTAGTTCCAAAATAACTACAGTTCCTGGCTAATTCACCAGACCCTTTCCCCAGGGACACGTCCTCTTGAAATTCCTGGGAATTATGTTTTCTCCTCTGGCGGCAGCCCAAAGCAGATGACTGGTTCATGAGTACCATTGTTGGTTCCCTTCTCTTAGAGTGGGACAACTTTTAGTGATTTAACTGGAGCTTCCCATGGCATCAGGCTGAAGTTAGACCTCAGCTGAAACCATAACATTGACTAAATTCTTGTCCTATTCACATTTTCTCACTTCCTTACAGGTTTTACCTGCGAGTATTCTTGCCTGGAGAATCCCAGGGATGGGGGAGCTTGGTGGGTGCCGTCTATGGGGTCGCACAGAGTCAGACACGACTGAAGTGACTTAGCAGCTTAGCAATCCCTCTAGAAAAACTTGTGCCAGAATCCCTTTCTCAGGTTTCCGTTTGTAGGTAGTCTGATCTAAGTTAACCCCAATAAAAAATTCTAATGATGATGACACTGGTGATATTATCAATAACTACAAACACAATAGAAACTTTCATATACTGAGTGCTTACTATAGTCAGGCACTGTTTTAAGGGTTTTACTGAATAAATCATCTCTTTTAAGCCTCACAAAATCCATGAGGTAGGTACTGTTAATATCCCCATTCGGTAGAAGAAAAGTTTTGGAGGAGTTAAAAATACTTGCCCAAGGTCACACAGCCAGTAAAAGGTGAATCCCAGGCAGTTACTCTCACTCCTAATCTATTTTACAACCACAGAATTCTTAACTCATTCCTGACTAGGGAATTGTTGCACAAACTAATGCTGTGGCCAGTGATTTTTACTTTGGCCAGCCAGAAATAAATTGTTATTTCCCTAATACTCTGAGGGTTATTACACTTAATAGTTACGCCTGACACACCTGCAAAATCTTCTAATTTTTGTGAGACGTTGTCTTCAACCCACTCTTCTGCAGAAGCACAGAGGCATCCTCCAGCACCATGAGCTTCACTTTCACTTTCCCTATCAGAATCAATCACTGAGAGCTTTTTCTCTCTCTCTCTTTTTTTTTTTTTTAATCTAAGAGTCACATCATCTGAATCAAAACTATATTCTGAAGAACCTGAATAAAATTCAGCAAAAAATTCTTCACTCAAAATTTTGTGATGCATCATTTTTGAAAATTTTATGTTTATAATATACTCAAGGTTGGAAGAAAAATTTAATGGAGCAAAATGTGAATGATAATGAACTCGATCAGTTTTTAAGTTCTAACAAGTTCCCTGGTGATGTTCATTGTATCACCCTCTAAAAACATACTGATACATCTTTAGTCACTGATACATTAAAATCAATCCATTTGTTATAAAGTTTCTTATCTTCAGAACTCAAAAATGTATCTTTGACAACCTGCTGCTGCTGCTGAGTTGCTTCAGTCGTGTCCAACTCTGTGCGACCCCATAGACAGCAGCCCACCAGGCTCCCCCGTCCCTGGGATTCTCCAGGCAAGAACACTGGAGTGGGTTGCCATTTCCTTCTCCAATGCATGAAAGTGAAAAGTGAAAGTGAAGTCACTCAGTCCTGTCCGACTCTTTGAGACCCCATGGACTGTAGCCTGCTAGGCTCCTCCATCCATGGGATTTTCCAGGCAAGAGTACTGGAGTGGGCTGCCATTGCCTTCTCCCTAGAGGGATAGGATTTGGGGGCAGGTAGGAGGGATGTTCAAGTGGGAGGGGATAAGGGTAGAACTGTGGCCGATTCATGCTCATGTTTGATAGAAACTAACGCAATACTATAAAGCAATTACTCTTCAATTAAAAATGAATATTTATATATTTTAAATGAACAAAAAAAATTATCTTTAATCATCTAGTCTATTTTGGCCCTGGGATCTAAAGAAAGTGTGAAGAATTGAGGCCTGAAAATACAAATAGGCCAGCTACTGATTAGTAGGGTGTAGGGAACACCACTGAGAGGAAGGCGCCCTATCACCTCCTCTTCAGTAAAGCTCAGGTCACACAAAGTCAAAATTCAGATTCCATCTGTATAATAGACTAATTTAAGGGAAACGAATACTGAAGCTACAATACTTTGGCCACCTGATGCGAAGAGCCAACTCACTGGAAAAGACGCTAATGCTGGGAAAGATTGAAGGCAGGAGGAGAAGGGGTTGACAAAGGGTGAGATGGCTGGATGGCATCACTGACTAAATGGACATAGGTTTGAGCAAACTCTGGGAGATGAGCGAAGGACAGGGAAGCCTAGTGTGCTGCAGGTCACAGGGCTGTAAAGAGTCAGACATGACCGAGCAGCTGAACAGCAAGGAGAATCAGGTGAAGGATCCACAGCAGCTAGTATCCTATACTTTGGGTTCATGACTCCTGGCTTGTAAAAGCCCAAACCAGCTGTAAGAACCCAGGAAAAGAGTTACAAGTTCTCATTCCCGAGTGTAGTTACACATATGCCCTCAACACAGAGCCTCAGGAGGGCTGTTTTTGCTTACATAGAATCAGGTGAAGGATCCACAGCAGCTAGTATCCTATACTTTGGGTTCATGACTCCTGGCTTGTAAAAGCCCAAACCAGCTGTAAGAACCCAGGAAAAGAGTTACAAGTTCTCATTCCCGAGTGTAGTTACACATATGCCCTCAACACAGAGCCTCAGGAGGGCTGTTTTTGCTTACAGCAACCAGTGAGAAAGGAAAAGGCCAGCAGTGTCCTGCCAGAGACTTACTGTGCCCTGGACCACTTCCCACATAAACAATGTGGGGATGCCTTTAAAGAAAGGATGCCCTTGGCTTTTTGAGGGTTAGAGTGATCATCCTACAAAACCACAACCTTTCCCTGGCCTTGAGTTCCCTGTTTTCAAAATGTAAGTATCTGTGGTTTTACTTCTGCATAACCCTTTTTAGCAAACCCACAAGAATTTGAGTTCCAGTGTAAGTGATTTTCCAATTACTCCAGTTAGGCATAATTAGAAAAAATAGAAACCAAGGTTTTCAGAGGAAGAAGGCAGTAACTCAGAAGGCAGAATCAGAGTAGGAAATTTGACAATAAAACCCAGAAAGAGAAAGAGAGGGAAAACAAGGTTAACTCAGGGCCAGATGAAGACTTTTAGGCACTAATCTTTAGTGAAAAAATTGTTTCTCTCTATATATGTGATTCAACATAAAGTTTTAGACTATATACAGTCTTATGCCATTTTACACTTATGTCAAATTAAACCAGTTTCTCCTAGGTTTGTTTTTTTTTTTTTTAGCAGCTGGACTCCTCCCATCTTTGGAACCTTTGCTTGGCCAGCCTCTTAAGATACTTGTTGACAAAACAGCATGAGGTAAAGTGAAGCCTAGGTCTTAAAAACTAAATTCTTGTGCTTATTGGGAAGAAGGAAACTGTGATTTGTGTAGTAGTTGTTAATGTCTAAGTTTGCCATAATGGATAGAAACAAATCTGAATGCCTAGATTATTCTACATTTTGGAGGCCAAGGGTGAATGCTAGAGATGGGATACAGGTAGATGGAGGCAATATTTTTGTGCTAAAAATTCCAACACTCTCTATGGCATTGGATGTTTAGAAGAAATCCTACTCAGAGGGGAGAAAAATATCTTGAGGTGTGCTCATTATTGACAATAAAGTAAAGCAACTCTACTGCTGCTGCTGCTGCTGCTGCTAAGTCGCTTCAGTCGTGTCCAACTCTGTGTGACCCCGTAGACGGCAGCCCACCAGGCTCCCCTGTCCCTGGGATTCTCCAGGCAAGAACACTGGAGTGGGTTGCCATTTCCTTCTCCAATGCACAAAAGTGAAAAGTGAAAGTGAAGTCGCTCAGTTGTGTCTGACTCTTCGCGACCCCATGGACTGCAGCCTACCAGGCTCCTCCATCCATGGGATTTTCCAAGCTAGAGTACTGGAGTGGGGTGCTGTTGCCCTCTCTGAAGCAACTCTACAGACACAACCAAATTCACCTGGAACAGGGTAGTTTTTTGGAGGAGGAAATGGCAACTCCCTCCAGTATTCTTGCCTGGAAAATCCCACGGACAAAGGAACCTGGCGGGCTACCATCCATGGGGTCGCACAGAGTCAGCCACAACTGAGCACATCAGCACAGGGTGGTTTCATGATACTCACTATTAAACTACTGAAACACACCTTCCTGGTTGTTAAATGGCCATTGTCCTCAGCAAACTTGGCTCCTCCATCCCTCCCCAGGAATCAGAGGATTCCTAGGACCCAGTAACTAAAGGATTAACACCTATATTAACAAAAGGTCCGTATAGCCAAAGCTATGGTTTTTCCAGTAGTCATGTATGGGTGTGAGTGCTGGACCATAAGGAAGGCTGAGCCGCTGAAGAATTGATGCTTTTGAATTGTGGTACATCTAAAAGATGCTTTAGAGTCCCTTGGACTGCAAGGAGATCAAACCAGTCAATCTGAAAGGATCAACCTTGAATATTCATTGGAAGGACTGATGCTGAAGCTGAAGCTCCAAAAACGTGGCCACCTGATGCAAAGAGTTGACTCATTGGAAAAGACCCAGCTGCTTGGAAAGATTAAAGGCAAAAGGAAAAGAGGGTCACAGAGGATGAGATGGTTAGATAGCATCACCGTCTCAATGAACATGAATTTGAGCAAACTCAAGGAGATAGTGAAGGACAGGTCACAAAGAGTCAGACTCAACCTGGCGACTGAACAACACCTAGACAGGCTGAGACCAGCGTCCACCCTAAATGGTCAGTGCCCCACCAATGGCAGACCAATCTGTCAACATGACATTGAAACCACATAATGGGTGATCATGAAATTGTATTAGTAAATAAGAGCTGCAAAGTGGAAATTAAGAATATAGTGCCTATTACAATTCATTTATAATAAATAAAAAAATATTTTTAAGGAAATTCTCACTTTTTGTTAATTAAAGTTTCTCAGCCATTACTTTTCCCACTGAAGGAGTCTTTGGGCCTAGAAAAGAAAACAACAGTGTCAAAGGCCCTTGCTAAATCATCTAACTTAGGAGAAAACAGAACTTTAGGTCCCGCCCTGATGCTCCAGGCCGGTTGCATCTATCTGGGACTTATCACCCCCGTCCAGAAACCTTCCACTCCCTACAGCTGCCCAGAAGACTTATCACCCCCTGCCCAACTGCAAATGCCATCTCAACTAAAGATGAGACAAAACATCCCGCCTGATTAATGTTTTCCTTATCGCTTCCACAAACCTCCCTATAAATATGGAGCCTTCCTGATCCCTCTCTGTGCTCAGCCTGGTCATTAGGCCGACTGTCGCCCCTCCTTGCCTGAATAAAGGTAACCTACCTCTGTTGAGGCTGTCTTTCCTTTTCTGCCTCAGCCCCAACTATACCTTACACCCACTATGGTATTTTTAAGACTCTAAGCTTTAGAGTTGGAAAGACAGGTTACTATATCTAAAATGTGTTGTTGTGGGTGAGTAAAAACCTCTGAGCACCTTCTGACCTTTAGTCACACTGAGCTGCTTACATGGGGCTGAACAGGCACCCAGGACAATGACCTGCCTACAACTCCCTGGTCAGAACTCACAGATCAGCAACCAATCCTGTCACACTGTGTCCTGTTTAGAATGATTCATATTTTTGTTTTTTAAATTAGTTTATTTACTTTAATTGGAGGCTAATTAAAATATTCTGCTGGTTTTTGCCATACATTGACATGAAGCAGCCACGGGTGCCCCATCCCAAACCCCCTTCCCACCTTCCTCCCCATCCTATTTCTCTGGGTTGTACCAGTGCACCAGGTTTGAGTGCCCTGTTTCATGCTTCAAACCTGGACTGGCGATCTGTTTCACATATGGTAATATACATGTTTCAATGCTATTCTCTCAAATCATCCCACCCTTGCCTTCTTCCACAGAGTCCAAAAGTCTGTTCTTTATATCTGTGTCTCTTTTGCCATCTCTCATATAGGGTCGTTGTTACCATCTTTCTAAATTCCATATATATGCATTAGTATACTGTATTGGTGTTTTTCTTTCTGACTTACTTCACTCTGTATAATAGGCTCCAGTTTCATCCACCTCATTAGAACTGATTCAAATGCATTCTTTTTAATGGCTGAGCATGAGAAACGCTGGACTGGAAGAAACACAAGCTGGAATCAAGATTGCCGGGAGAAATATCAATAGCCTCAGATATGCAGATGACACCACTCTTATGGCAGAAAGTGAAGAGGAGCTAAAAAGCCTCTTGATGAAAATGAAGGAGGAGAGTGAAAAAGTTGGCTTAAAGCTCAACATTCAGAAAATGAAGATCATGTCATCCAGTCTGATCACTTCATGGGAAATAGATGGGGAAACAGTGGAAACAGTGTCAGACTTTATTTT
>SJYX01006637.1:147042-175583 GCA_006410675.1 Oreotragus oreotragus | reverse complement strand
ATGAGATGGCTGGATGGCATCACAGACTCAATGGATGTGAGTCTGAGTGAACTCCGGGAGATGGTGATGGACAGGGAGGCCTGGCATGCTGCGATTCTTGGGGTCACAAAGAGTCAGACACAACTGAGCGACTGAACTGAACTGAACATTGTATTGTGTATATGTACAACTTATTCATTCGTCTGCTGATGGACATCTAGGTTGCTTGCATGCCCTGCCTGTTGTAAATGGTGCTGTGATTGGGGTACACATGTCTCTTTCGATTCTCATTTCCTCAGTGTATATGCCCAGCAGTGGGATTGCTAGGTCATAAGGCAGTTCTATTTCCAGTTTTTAAAGGAATCTTCACGCTGTTCTCCATAGTGGCTGTATTAGTTTGTATTCCTACCAACAGGGCAAGAGGGTTCCCTTTTCTCCACACCCTCTCCAGAATTTATTTTTTGTAGTCTTTTTGATAGCAGCCATTCTGACTGGCGTGAGATGGCACCTTATTGTGGTTTTGATTTGCATTTCTCTGATAATGAGTGATGTTGAGCATCTTTTCATGTGTTTGTTAGCCATCTACATCTTCTTTGGAGAAATGTCTGTTTAGTTCTTTGGCCCATTTTTTGATTGGGTCATTTATTTTGCTGGTATTGAGCTACACGAGCTGCTTGTATATTTTTGAAATTAATTCTAATAAAAGTAAAAATAAACAAATGGGACGTAATTAAACTTAAAAGCTTTTGCACAATGAAGGAAACTATAAGCAAGGTGAAAAGACGGCTTTCAGAATGGGAGAAAATAAAAGCAAATGAAGCAACTGACACAGAATTAATCTCAAAAATGATTCATACTTTTAAAAAGCTGTTTCATTTCACCATTCCACACTCACATAGGAGAGACTTTTTTGGAGGATAGTTGTCCGGGAAACTTCCCTATACTTTTTTCCAGCCAAGAGCAAACTCTAGCCTGTTGTGCCTCTTGGATCCCTTAGCTATCAAACAAGCTGTGGACACTGAATAAGTCTGAGGAGCATGCCAGTGAATTACAGCTGGGAGCAAAACAGCAACAAAGACATAGTTGCATCCAGGAAGAAAGAGTTTTCCAATGTGTGTTTCATTGTCTCTCCTTTTCTTTTTCTTCCCTCCTTCCTTTCTCCTTCTTCTCCATCCTTCCCTCTCCCCTTTCCTCTCTCTTTCTCTCTTATCTATGATCTGTAGTAGCCTTTCTATTTAGAAAGGTCAAGAGAAAAGGAAGGAGGGGAGAGAGAGAGAGAGGAAAGAGGAGAGAAAGAAAGAGGAAGGAAGGACCAGCTTCAGCCTGAAAGGTTGGTTAAATCACAGCCCAACAAGTCTTAACATAAAATTGAGAGATGCCCTCTCTGCTTCAGGCTGAGGAATTCAAGTCCTTTTTCCAGACATTCCATTTAACAAAGGACCATTCCTCTTTCAATTCAGTATCTACCTTAAGACCCTCCTCACTGCCAGCTGCCAAGACAGTATCTGTTAAGAAATCGCCTTCTTGGTAATACCTTGTTGAGTTTTCTTTCCCCCCTAAAACTACACTTTGGAGATGAGATGGTAGACTTTTAAGAGATATTACAAAATTAAGAATTCTGCCTGTTGCAGTTTCTCGGAACGAAAGCTGATCCTCATCAAATTATGCTAATTTACTGTACAATGTTTAATTAAATCTTACCCCAAGCAATCTACTTCCAGGGTTTATTTTTATAGCTTAGAACTTTCAAACACAGAAATGCCTTTCAATTTAAATTTAAAAAAAAGAAACTATTCACTGGGGCAACTATTCACTATTTCACTAGGAAAAGAAATGTACTTTACCTCCTAGGCTTACTGCCACCTTTAGTCTCTTTCTTTCCTGCTCCCGTTCATTGTCTCTTTCTCTTTTCAGGAAAACAAAACGCTCCTTGGAAACCCCCTTCTTTATTCTGATTTCTCTCTGAAGTGGCACTTTCTTGAACAGGCCATTTTCCCTGGCAGATTGTGTTTGACTCAAAGTAATCATAAGCGACTGGAGATAAGATGAGATCTCTTCCATCAGAGTATGTCAGCACTGACCTTGGAGGGTTTCAGTATCTCTAAACCCTCAGGCTCACTGTGTGGGGAAGAACAGGCTGACCTGTAGCAGCCGCCCACCTTGTTCCCACAGACTGATGTCGGGGTGGAGGTGCTCTCTGCTCCACCCCAGCCCTGCAAGCAGTCCCCAACTGAACCCTCGGTCAGCTGTGCTTCCTAAACCTTCCCTTCTAGAAACCCCTCCACTGCCAAGCCTACTGAGCTTCTGCTGCTAAATGTTCACTCAAGAATATTAGATGAGAACCAGCAGATTTGGCATTTCACTCCAGTCAGGCATACTTTGTCCTTCTGCACAAAACATTACATCTGAATGTTACGACATTAGCCCCAATTCTTGATTTTAATAGTCTGATGCTTTCAAATGGCTTTCCAGAGAGTACTTATATCTTTATAAGGTTCCATCCTTTCTTGGACTTAAGTTAAAACAGGAAGCACTGACCTCTAACATCTGAATGTCACACACAATTTAAAGTGGACATGGCATCATTGAGGTCCTGGCCTTTTCCTCTCAAAAGGCTCTACACCGGGACAGTCTTTTACCTTTGCTGGGGGACCTCTGCCCTCTCCAATGTAAGTCCCAAGGAGGAGGAACAATCTCCCACATAAGCACCCGCTCCACCTCCTTGGAGCACTTGTACAGGCAGCTTCCAAGGTGGTGTCAGCGGTGTCTGCATCTTGGCCTTCCCATCCTGGGTACCCCCTCCTGCATGGTGCCAGGTTGGCCTCTATGGTCAGTTTGACACAGTCCAGTCACTTGCAGACTGCAGCCGTGAATTGTGACCTCACCTATCGTGGATACTCTCTCCCGCTCTCTCCTCTGCACACCTGGCCGGGGAGAATTCCTTTGCGCCATGCAGCACACAGGTGGCCCCCAGAGAAGCCCAGTGGGCAGGGAGTCTCAGCCATCACCTGGCCAACAACCACACGGATGAGCCCGAGAGCAGATCCTCCTCCAGCTGAGCTTTCAGATGAGCCTTCAGCTCCCGCTAACACTATGACTGCGCTCTTATGAACGATTAAACCAGATTCCCGACTCACAGAAACCATCAAATACATTTTTGCTGTTTGATGCCACCACTAAGTTTCAGGGCAATTCGTTACGTAATAATCGGCAACTAATATAGCAGTGCTGACTGTCCTCTCCGTTCCTCTTCTGGTCTCTTCTCGTATCTCTTTCAAAGCCTTATTATGAAAGAAATCACTCAGTTATTTTGAACAAAGGGAATCTCACTGCAGAGAGTTGGTTATATAGGTGACAGAAATGCTGAGTACTCAGAGACAACAGTGAGACAATCCAGAGGTTAACAGCATCAAGCAGTCACTACCACCCGCTGACCAGAATGGCAAAGAGAGGGGGTGGTGTTGCCAGAGCCCATCGGCCAGATCACTCTACAGAGCAGCACTACTGACTAGGACCTTCTGAGATAAAGGAAATGGCCTGTAAATTGCACCATCCAATATGGTAGCCACCAGAGACGTGTGGCTACTTAGCCCTTGAAATGTGGCTAATGCAATTGAAAATTTTTTTTAATTTTATTTAAATTTAATGAATTTAAATGTATATAGCTGGATATATGGTCGTGGCCATCATGTTGCACAATGACGCTCTAGAAGCTGAAACCACAATAGGCCTTTGAAGGACATGCAGATGCCTCCCAAGATGCTACCAGAGCTAGAAAAGGGCCAGGAGGTGGTCCCCTGACATCTCTCATCTTCACCATCACTCTCCCCTCTCCAATTTCTTGCCAGAGCTTCCTATTGGTGGGATCTAGCAAGCAGCAGATCTGAGGAGCCAGCTTCCCTGAGGGACACAGGCAGAGCAGGAAAAGAGGTGCCAGCTTCAAGGGGGCATGTTCCTAGGAGGGAGGAACTCAAAATACTAATGAGCTCTAGACTCTAGTATGTTGGACAGTGCAACGGTCCTCTCCTTAAAAGGGATGTGAGCAAGTCAATGTCTCTCTACCCTTATTTATGTGGCACAAGGACTGGCATTTTGCACAGTGAGCTGTAAATGGCTATTATTAGTTTTGCATAAAAAATTGCCCCATATTTAGTGGCTTAAAAAAACACATTTATACCTTCTTACAGTTTTCCTAGGACAAGCGTCCAGGGAGAACTTAGCTGGGTCCTCTGCTTAGGATCTCACATGCTGTAATCAAAGTGTTGCCCAGGGCTGCAGTCTCAAATGAAGGCTTGATAGAGAGGAATCCACTTCCAGCTTTACCCAGGCAGATGGAAAAATCCACGTCTCCACAGCATTGTGGCTGGGGGACCCAGCTTGTTACTGGCAGCTATATGAAGGCTGTCCTCTAGTCTGAGAGGCACCCCCATGGTTCCCTCATATGTAACATTTCCCATAAGCAGGTCAGAGCATGGCTGTCGGCTTCTTCCAGGCCAGCAGGATATGCTCATGTTCAGACTGCTACAAAGAAGCCTCATAAAACAAAATGCAATCATGGGCACAGCACCCCATCTCCCTTAAATCTAGCATAACCTAACCAAGGACCTGTCATTTCATCACCTTTTCTAGGTCATGGATTCCAACTGTCCCAAGGGGAAGGGGTTATACAAGAACATTAGTAATTGGAGGTTCACCTTGGGTAGGTCCTCCATGCTGTTCGAGAACAAAGTCCATGTCCTACTAATATTTGATGTTTATACTCTTAGTAAACACCATTGCGATTAGCACACAAGAGTTGCACAATAATAGTTTCCTGGGTTAGAAAATCACATTTCCAAGGAATTATTTCTCGGGAATATGTTGACACCTGACATGCAGCAAGATGGGAAATGCACAGGAAATAAGCTACTCCTGGAGGTCCACCATCTGCTTGGCTAGAAGACAGTGAGACATCGCAGCCTTAGGTGTGACATCACAGGCTCACCCTCCTACAAGAGTACAGACACCAGGATTTGCACCATTCAAGAACACTGTCTAAGACAGAAGTCACACACGCGTCGCTGCATCACAGGACAGGAAGCAGATGGAACGTATTTGGCTCACATGTCATTTTTTTTTTAATTAGTTGCTAACATTTTCAAATCAGGAAATTTCACACCTAAGTTCAGATTTTTTTTTTTTCTTCTCCTGAAATTGTGTTAATCAGCAGGATATACTTGCAGTCACCCTTTTTAAATGGGGCGTGTACTTCCAGTCCATCTCAATCCTTACCCAGCTCTCTTTTCAGGAGCCATATGAGTTTTCAACCTCTGATCTAAGATAATGTCCTGGTAGGCATAACAAGTTCAACACCTGGGAACAGAGGAAATGACTAACCCCAGAGATCCAACCAGGGAGCATACACTAGTAATGGACTCCGAAGAATGGAATCAGACTGGAGTTACAAAAATGAAACTGCACACCACAGTCTTTACAAAGAAACTCAGGATATGGATCAGAAAGAAGGTCAGTTCTGTGGAGGTCAGCTAACAAAGCACTCATGTGCTGTAGAATCCCATGAAGCTGGGCTGTAGCAGTACAGTGAGAAACACACAGTATGCAAAGATGCCTGGTGAGCCCTAGGACCCTCATTCGCAGGACAGTGTACCTGGGAAAGGGGCCCAATGCGCCTCTCCCACCAGAATGCAGGGACTGAAAGCAGAGCTCCATCCTTCAAAGAGAACTTCAAGGTAGAGAAGAGAAATAAACCTACAACTGGGAGCAAATTCCTTGAAAAGACAGGGAGAGAGGCTGCGGTTAATAGATTTCACTTAATTCTTCTTCAATTAGAAGAATCAAAAGTTGTTTTAAGAGCTATTTGTCTGGTTTTCTTCAGAATGAAGTTATTAAAGTCTTCTGGTTTCTTTAAAAATAATAAAATATCATCACAGAACCTGACATACTTAAAATCATGAATTTTAATGAGTCTAGAACAATTAACAATAAGTTTCCATTCCAAAGGGTAAATTGCTGTTTTTATGAATTTTTCCAAAGATAAAAGAAGTTACTCTTCTCTGAAATTTTCTTTTCTTGCCATTTTCTCCTTCTGAGTACTTAACTATTACCCAGTTCTAATGCTTTGTACAGTCACTGGTTCCCATGGTGATTAGTTGAAAGTAACTACCACCTGCTGACACCCACAGACTTGCCCACCATGCCAAGCAGCCACCCTTGTTCTTGGTTCACAGGGGATCCACAAAGTGAATCTGCTGTGCCCCCAGGATCAACCTTGGAAGTGGTGGGCATCGCTGGAAAATGGGCAAAGTATCAGTAGTGAGGTATGTTTCATGGGAGGTGATGAGGAGCACTGGACGGCCCTCCAATGTCAATGCCACCCATTTCAAGGTTGGCTTCAGAAGCCGAGAGTGGTGTTATGACAGTGCTCAGGTATGTCCATCCTACAAAGAACAAAACAAAACTTCCCCAAGCTATATCAAGGGAATATTTCATGCAAAGACGGGCACAATAAAGGGCAGAAATGGCGAGGACCTAACAGAAGCAGTAGCGATTAAGAGGTGGCGGCAAGAATATACAGAACTATTCAAAAAAGATGGGAATACCAGACCACCTGACCTGCCTCTTGAGAAATCTGTGTGCAGGTCAGGAAGCAACAGTTAGAACTGGACAGGGAACAACAAACTGGTTCCAAATAGGAAAAGGAGTACGTCAAGGCTGTATATTGTCACCCTGCTTGTTTAACTTCTATGCAGAGTACATCATGAGAAATGCTGGGCTGGAAGAAACACAAGCTGGAATCAAGATTGCTGGGAGAAATATCAATAACCTCAGATATGCAGATGACACCACCCTTATGGCAGAATGTGAAGAGGAACTAAAAAGCCTCTTGATGAAAGTGAAAGAGGAGAGCAAAAAAGTTGGCTTAAAGCTCACCATGCGGAAAACTAAGATCATGGCATCCGGTCCCATTACTTCATGAGAAATAGATGGGGAAACAGTGGACACGATGTCAGACTTCATTTTTGGGGGCTCCAAAATCACTGCAGATGGTGACTGCAGCCATGAAATTAAAAGACGCTTACTCCTTGGAAGAAAAGTTATGACCAACCTGGATAGTATATTCAAAAGCAGAGACATTACTTTGCCGACTAAGGTCCGCCTAGTCAAGGCTATGGTTTTTCCTGTGGTCATGTATGGATGTGAAAGTTGGACTGTGAAGAAAGCTGAGCGCCGAAGAATCGATGCTTTTGAACTGTGGTGTTGGAGAAGACTCTTGAGAGTCCCTTGGACTGCAAGGAGATCCAACCAGTCCTTTCTGAAGGAGATCAGCCCTGGGATTTCTTTGGAAGGAATGATGCTAAAGCTGAAACTCCAGTACTTTGGCCACCTCATGCGAAGAGTTGACTCATTGGAAAAGACTCTGATGCTGGGAGGGATTGGGGGCAGGAGGAGAAGGGGACGACCGAGGATGAGATGGCTGGATGGCATCACGGACTCGATGGACATGAGTTTGAGTGAACTCCGGGAGATGGTGATGGACAGGGAGGCCTGGCGTGCTGTGATTCATGGGGTCGCAAAGAGTCAGACACGACTGAGCGACTGAACTCAACTGAACTGAATGTTAATAGCAGCCTCCTTGTAGGTTTGCTGTAAAGATGAAAAGAGAGGATCCATAGAAGTATTTAACATGGTATTGAGAACAGATTTTGCATTCCATAAATGTAGTTGTTACCATGGACATGGAGAACCTACATGAGTGTGTTAGAAACTCCTTCATTCAAAGTCAGGCTACTTCAGCTATAACTCTGTGACTTTTTCCTTCTTTTCTCTGCTTATGGCAATCCAATTCCTACTGAGAAGCCAAATGTGTTATTTGAGCCAATTAGGGCTAGATGGAAATTCATAATAAACACTTGCTAATCAACACAAAAAAACCTAAGCAGTTACTGAGATGATGGGGACAAAATTGCCTCTAGGTCATTATTTTATTATAGCTCCTATAATTCTACTAAAAACTCTCATGAGTTCTCCTGTTGATAGCGCCATTTATATGAATTAGTAGCTGCAGTTCAGTTTCCATTACCTAGGTCTCTCAATCACAATTTATAAATTCTAAAATTTGAAGCTTATTTTTTAAAATTCTTTTTTTTAATTTTACTTTATTTTACTTTACAATACTGTATTTGTTTTGCCATACATCAACATGAATCTGCCATGGGTGTACACATGTTCCCCATCCTGAACCCCCCTCGCCATACCATCTCTCTGGGGCATCCCAGTGCACCAGCCGTAAGCATCTTGTATCCTGCATCGAGCCTAGACTGGAGATTCATTTCTTATATGATATCATACATGTTTCAGTGCCATTCTCCCAAATTATCCCACCCTCTCCATCTCCCACAGAGTCCAAAAGACTGTTCTATACATCTGTCTCTTTTGCTGTCTCGCATACAGGGTTATCATTACCATCTTTGTAAATTCCATATATACATGTTAGAGTACTGTATTGATGTTTTTCTTTCTGGCTTACTTCACTCTGTATAATTGTCTCCAGTTTCATCCACCTCATTAGAACTGATTCAAATGTGTTCTTNTTACCATCTTTCTAAATTCCATATATATGTGTTAGTATACTGTATTGGTGTTTTTCTTTCTGGCTTACTTCACTCTGTATAATAGTCTCCAGTTTCATCCACCTCATTAGAACTGATTCAAATGTATTCTTTTTAATGGCTGAGTAATACTCCATTGTGTATATGTACCACAGCTTTCTTATCCATTCATCTGCTGATGGACATCTAGGTTGCTTCCATGTCCTGGCTATTATAAACAGTGCTGCGACGAACATTGGGGTACCTGTGTCTCTTTCGATTCTGGTTTCCTTGGTGTGTATGCCCAGCAGTGGGATTGCTGGGTTATATGGCAGTTCTATATCCATTTTTTAAGGAATCTCCACACTGTTCTCCATAGTGGCTGTACTAGTTTGCATTCCCACCAACAGTGTAAGAGGGTTCCCTTTTCTCCACACCCTCTCCAGCATTTATTGCTTGTAGACCTTTGGATCGCAGCCATTCTGACTGGCGTGAGATGGTACCCCATTGTGGTTTTCAGTTGCATTTCTCTGATAATGAATGATATTGAGCATCTTTTCATGTGTTTGTTAGCCATCTGTATGTCTTCTTTGGAGAAATGTCTGTTTCGTTCTTTGGCCCATTTTTTGATTGGGCTGTTTATTTTTCTGGAATTGAGCTGCAGGTGTTGCTTCTATGTTTTTGAGATTAGTCGTTTGTCAGTTGCTTCATTTGCTATTATTTTCAGCTACAGTCTTTAAATCATGGCTCAAGGACTATTTGCTCATAAGGGCACCAGGCAAGTGTTCCGTGTTTTCTGTGAAAGGAGAATGTGCATTTACTGTGCTCCTAGGAAGGTAGGGCTCCCCCTTCTGATTGTTACACCCTAAGGGAGGGGGCAGGGTGGAAATGTGTCCATGAAGGATGACTTTATTGATTCTCCACGGGGCATAGCCTTAACTGTAAAATGAACCTCCAGGTACTAGAAGCTTGGTACAAAACCTCACTGTACATCTCTCACCATTAGGACTCCCTTGAGAACCTGCTAAGTAACCAAGCATGTCTGGTCCTTGATGATTCTCTTTTTAGGGAAGCCAAGTTTTAACTCATAAGTATGACTGGAATTTGGTTGTAAACATACCCCAAAAGTTGTGAAGCGATGCCGCGGCACAAGGAGAAATCACGTGAGCCAGGCTCATCCTTTCCATCTGGGGTAGAGCCGGACTGATGGACCACAGTGAACTGTTGCAGGGTTTAAGTGAGAAAGCTTGAGAGAAGAAGGATGGAGTTGAAAAGAGATTTATTTTTATACAGTGGACAAAGGAAAGGAGGTCAAGATCGCTACCAATCATTGGGAACAACGTCTCCTAACCTTCGGCAACCACCTGAGCTGTGTGCCCTGCCTTTCAGGAATGGGCAGTGCCCTGCCTTTCAGGAATGGGCAGGATCTGACAAACACACCACCTGTGGCAGGGGCAATACTGTGTCCAGATCACAGCTCAGGGTCTCAAATCTCACTTTCATCAGATGCATTTTCAGTCTATATGGGAAAATGAACGACGCAGCAGAGGAACAACTTACGGTTTCTCACATCCCTGTGGCTCGAACAATAAAGAATCTGCCTGCAGTGTAAGAGACCCAGCTTAGATCCCTGGGTCAGGAAGATCCCCTGGACAAGGGAATGGCAACCCACTCCAGGATCGTTGCCTGGAGAATTCCATGGACAGCAGAGCCTTGTGGGCTACAGTCCATGGGATCACAAAGAGCTGGACACAACTGAGAGACTAACACACACACACATATAATATATAGTTATAGTTATATACAATGATGTTTTATATATATAGAGAGAGAGCTCTATTTTGTGTTTTTTACTTTTGTACTTCTAGAAATTAAAGCATACTGCATATATTGTTCTGCAATTAGCCTTTTTTTTTAATTAACTTTTTCCTTAACCTAGAAAGTGTTTTGTTAGTAATTATTGAGTCAAGTCAATATTTTAAGTGCAAATTATTCATTGTTTTAATTTGTGAAAAATACATGCAGTTACTTAATTAAAAGTAAATATATTAACATATATTAAGAACAAAAGACCTTTTACAAAACCATCCTGGAATCAATTTCCTTGGCACAGTAATGCTTACAATGCGTCATCTGAACAACTGATCAGTGTCCATTCAAATCAGCCACCAATAGTTCTTCCTCTTCTACTCCACAATCTATGCGACACATTTTGACACTTATTCTAAAGTTTGAAATTGCATATCTTTGCTCCCCAATGAAACAAGAAAGTACTTGAAGACAAGAATTTTGTCTCATAGATAAATACACAGATACACAGATACACTGATATATACGCAGATACATAGATACACTGATACATACGCAGATACATAGATAAACACTAATAGATACATAGATTTTTATTTCCTGCCTTCCTACTGTCCAGTTAATTGTTTAGCACATAATAAATATTTGAGAAATATTAGTTGAATTTAACTCTAAATCTCCTTTTTAAGTTAAAAATGTGATTGCTGTAAATGTTTAAAAGGATAGAGGCTAGTGACATACGGGAACACAAACACCTTCTGTAAATGTACATCCTTTGCTCCGTGGATCTCAGGACTAGGAAGGAGGAGGGAGAAGCTCACTTTCACAGGCAGGTTTTTTGATCTGTAACTGACCAACACTGTTCTCTTTATTTGCTGTGGCCTGTGTCACTTGAAAAACTGTCTCAAAATAGTGCATTACTGAGTCTTCTAGAGTGAAGGCAGAGTAAGTATGACAAAGTAAACTTTGAGGTGGCCTCACTAGGTATGGGCTTTCCAGGTGGTGCAGCGGTACAGAATCTGCTACCAATGCAGGGGACACAGAAGCTGCAGGTTCAATCCCTGAGTTGGGAAAATTCCCTGGAGGAGGACATGGCAACCCACTCCAGGGTTCTTGCCTGGAGAATCCCATGGACAGAGGGGCCTGGCAGGCTACAGTTTATGGGGCTGCAAAGAGTCGCACACACTCAAAGAAAACCACTGAGGTATATGGATAAAGTTAGAGATACAAAGAAATTTGTTATAGTGTTATAGTAAAGCAAAATTTAGAAGTTAAACATCAAAAATAAGAATATTTAAAGAAATTAAGTTCTACTACCACATCAGAAAATGCTGCAAAGTCATGTTTCCAAGGCCTAATTCAACACAGTAAGTTAAATCTATATTTGTAAGGTCCTCCACCATCAATTCCTATAGATATGAAGAGCTGCAATTAAGAACTGGGAAACCTTATGCTATCCTTGGAAATCAAGCAAAGATGTTATCTAAAAGCCAGACATTTTAAGTAATTAGCAGCAAGATCCAGTACAAAGGAGACTAGATTGAGCAAAGAAATAGTACAATAAATTTACACCTGAGAAGTCACAGACAATTCCAAACAAAACCTGGAGTATGTCTTCCTTTTCCCCTCCAGGATGAAAAGACAGAAAAATTTTTTTTTCAATTTACAAGAGAGAAAACAAATTTCTCAATTTGCAATTTACTTTCTCACCTTACAAGACAGGCATCAATTTCTTTGTTCAGTTCTGATTTAAACTCTTTTTTAAAAAATTTAAAGATGACCATTAGGATTTTCTGGATGGCCAGGCATGGAAGTATTTAGAGAAAATAAGAGCCAAAAGCAAAATGTTCTCACAACATTCCTTAACCTACACGTGAAAGGCAACTGAACTGAACGTTCAAGGCTCAGTTCCTGAGCCTTGTCCCACAGTCTTAAGTACTGTGTGTGGCCAAGACAGAAGTGGTTCCTCCTCCAGTCTGTTACCTCTAGTCCTCCAGATTCTCACAAACCTGCATTCACCAAGAGGATGAGTGGGTGATGGATGTAATGTTAGTGAACCTTTTGGTCCATGGTGTCTGGCTATCTAAAGATGCTTATTCCTGGAAAGCCACAAGATTATGTTCTCAAAACATCCTCAGAACATTACAGATGTTCCACTGCATGCCAAGGCTCAGCCTTACAGAGAATTGCCAAGTTGTATTCATTGGCAGTCTGCGTCTTCTAAAGGTCTCCATCATCTTATTTCTTAATGATCTACATGGGCATAAAAGGTCTATTATTATTCCCATCACTGTTTTATCATGCTGAATAAGACAAAGTATACAATATTACTAACTAAAATTTTCTCTCATTAAAAGTTGTCCCTTTCTTCAGTGCCATTTTTCTAGATTCCGTATATATGTGTTAGAATATGATATTTATCTTTCTGACTCACTTCACTCTGTATAATAGGTTCTAGGTTCATCCACCTCATCAGAACTGACTCAAATGTGTTACTTTTTACGGCTGAGTAATATTCCATTGTGTATATATACTGTGACTTCTTTATCCATTTATCTGGCAATGGATATCTAGGTTGCTTCCATGTTCTAGCTATTGTAAACAATGCTGCAATGAACAATGGGATACATATGTCTCTTTCAGTTTTGGCTTCCTCAGGGTATTTGCCTAGGAGTGGCATTGCTGGGTCATATGGTGGTTTTATTCCTAGTGTTTTAAGGAATCTCCATACCGTCTTCCATAGTGGCTGTATCACTTTACATTCCCACCAACAATGTAAGAGTGTTCCCTTTTCTCCATACACTTTCCAGCATTTGTTGTTTGTAGTGTTTATTGTTTGATGATGGCCATTATGACCAGTGTGAGGTGATACCTCATTGTGGCTTTGATTTGCATTTCTCTAATAATGAGCGATGTTGAGCATCTTTTCATGTGTTTGTTAGCCATCTGTATGTCTTCTTTGGAGAAATGTCTGTTTAGGTCTTTTCCCCACTTTTTCATTGGGTTGTTTGTTTTTCTGGTAGAGAAACAGACATAGAGAATAGACTTATGGACATGGGGAGAGGGGAGGAGAGGGTGAGATGTATGGAAAGAGTAACATGGAAATTTACATTACCATATGTATAAACAGATAGCCAATGGGAATTTGCTGTATGGCTCAGGAAACTCAAACAGGGGCTCTGTATCAACCTAGACGGGGAGGATGGGGAGGAAGATGGGAGGGAGGTTCAGGAGGGAGGGGATATATGTATACCTATGGCNGCTGGATGGCATCACTGACTTGATGGACGTGAATCTGAGTGAACTCCGGGAGTTGCTGATGGACAGGGAGACCTGGCGTGCTGCGGTTCATGGGGTCACAAAGAGTCAGACATGACTGAGTGACTGAACTGAACTGACTGATAAAAAAAAGGTCTCAATGACCCAGATAACTACGATGGTGTGGCCACTCACCTAGAGCCAACCATCTTGAGTGTGAAGTCAAGTGAGTCTTCAGAAGCATTACTAGGAAGAGAGCTAGTGGAGGTGACGGAGCTATTTCAAATTCTAAAAGATGATGCCAGCAGATTCGGAAAACTAAGCAATGGCCACAGGACTGAAAAAGGTCTGTTTTCATTCCAGTGCCAAAGAATGTTCACACTACCATACAACTGCACTCATTTCATATGCTAGCAAGGTAATACTCAAAATCCTTCAAGCTAGGCTTTAACAACGTGTAAATCGAGAACTTCCAGATGTACAAGCTGGATTTAGAAAAGGCAGAGGAACCAGAGATCAAACTGCCAAGATCTGCTGGATCACAGAAAAAGCAAAAGAATTCCAAAAAAAAAACATATACTTCTGCTTCATTGACTATGCTAAAGCCTTTTACCGTGTAGATCACAACAAATTGTGGAAAATTTAAACAGATGGAAATACCAGACCACCTTACCTGCTGCTTGAGAAACCTGTATATAGGTCAAGAAACAACAGTTAGAACCACACATGGAAAAACAGACTGGTTCAAACTGATAAAGGAGTACATCAAGGTTGTATATTGTCACCCTGCTTATTTAACTTATATGCAGAGTACATCATGTGAAATGCTGAGCTGAATGAATCACAAGCTGGAATTAAAGTTGCCAGGAGAAATATCAACAACCTCAGATATGTAGATGATACCTGGCCCCATCATTTCATGGCAGATAGATGGGGAAAATTGAAATAGTGACAGACTTTATTTTCTTGGGTTCCCAAATCACTGCAGATGGTGAGTGCAGCCATGAAACTAAAAGATGCTTGCTCCTTGGGAAAAAAAGCAATGACAAACCTAGATAGCATATTAAAAAGCAGAGACATCACTTTACCAACAAAGATCTGAATAGTCAAAGTTATAGGTTTTTCCTATAGTTATATATGGATGTGAGAGCTAGACCATAAAGAAGGCTGATGCCAAAGAACTGATGCTTTTCAAGTGTGGTGCTGAAGACTCTTGAGAGTCCCTTGGACTGCAAGGAGATCAAACCAGTCCATCCTAATGGAAATCAATCCTGAATACTTATTGGAAGGACTGATGCTGAAACTGAAGCTCCAAATTTGGCCACCAGATGTGAAAAGCTGACTCACTGTTTCCAGGCCCTGATGCTGGGAAAGACTGAAGGCAGGAGAAAGGGGCAACAGAGGATGAGATGCTTGGATGACATCACCATCTCAGAGGACATGAGTTTGAGCAAACTCTGTAAGACAGTGAAAGACAGGGAAGCCTGGCATGCTGGAGTTCATGGTGCCACAGTGTCAGACACAACTTAGTGACTGCACAACAGAGAAACATATAGCCTGGAATTACGAAGGAGGTGATGCAACCATGAGAGAAGGAACAGGAGGAACTGAGTGGGTGAGTGTAGAACACTGCAGCAGATTGAGCCCTGCCCTCCCATCCTCAGTGTGGTTCAAGGAACATACAGTCCCCCAGTTCTTTCCTTGGACTCTAGCTTCACTTCTCTTTCCCCAGCTCCCCACCCACTGCCTGGAAGTTTCTTTTATGATACGAGTAAGTCCTTCATTTTTGTTTTCTTTCAGTCTGAGTAAAACAGTTGCATACTCATTAATTAAAAAAATGTAATCTGCTACAGTCTTTTTCTNAATAGGGTGGTAGGAAGAAAGTGGAAAAAAAAGAAGATAATGTGAAAGAAAACTTCTATACATTGGCCACTGATTAGATGTGAAATATGAAAAAGAAAAGCAAAGACCCTCACACTTGAGGCATGTGGCTCAAGAAAAGTGAATAAAAGTCCACTGGCTGCAATTCCCACTTTACCTGACATAGTACTTTGTGCATAGTAGGTTCTGTGTCTTGTTGAATGAATAAAGGCATATATCAAGGAAGAAAAAGTCTGAGAGTCAAATATATAATAGGTAATTCCTATAGTCTGTTACCCAAAGTCCAATAAGGTGTTTAGAAGTGAGCGACAATGCATTTCGTTCTGGAAAGAACATGGAGGCTGACAATATAAAATGGTATTTTGATTATGTCCCCTAAAAGATGTTGGCTTCAGAGGATCAGAGGAGATTATCTAAACCTACATTCATATGTTCACAGATTCTAGAAGTTTGAGAGTGACATGAAGAGAACAGATTGGATATAACTATAAATGACTAATGGCTACAATGTTCTTTCCTTGATAATTGATAACTGGTAGCCACATTGATAAAACTAATGGAAAGATATGGAGGATGAGAGGATATAAAACTTGGAAAAAAAAAAACCCAAACACATATAATAAATATCTAAATGATTTTATTAATTAGGATGGGTATGATACTGATGGAAAAGGATTCTGTGCTGACAAGTTCTAGGTAATTGAACGCAATGGTTAGCTTTGAGTTTCTCCTTGAAGATGGTGTCAAGAGCATTAAAAATTATAAATTGCATGTATCAGTAGTGTAATGATGAATAGTCTCTCATTCATTTTTCTGTTGTCTTCTGTGAGCTACACTTGATAGCTAAAGGAACTGCAGAGCTGAAAATAAGCAAAATATGAGCTCAGTTCAAATTTTCATGCTGTTGATCAGTCTCCTGGGTACAGACAATTCATGATGGATGCTGAATAAGTCCCATTTGGTGAGAAGACACAAGAGCAAGTTTGTATGGGATGATGGATGGAATACCATTTAAGTTGTTGCTGATTTAGCCTAATGTTGATTGTAAAATCAATGTGATAGATGGGAGACCTAGAATAAAGACACCAATTAGCTGCATAACCTAGAAATTAAATAGGTTCAAGATGGACAAAGTCTCTGAGGAGCTGCTCAGAGGATTGCAGGAAAAATGGTATAGTTTAGATTTTCAGCTTTAATGCAACTTTAAATGCCCTGCTGTAAATGTGGGCACAGGAATAACATCAGACTTCTCAGCTTCCAGTGGAGCTTATGATAGTCCAAGTTAGCTCTCTCCTCCCTTTCATTTCTTGCTCCAGTGCTCCTCATTCATGAGTATCCCCTCTTACCCATCTTTTACTTCCTGTCTTACTCTTTGGATTTACCAGTCCCATGTGTGGGTAATCTTCCCAGACATCCTGGATTCCTAAGGACTTGGCTATAAACAGCTGCTTATTGGAGGTATGAAGATCCCAGACTCCCCTAAACCCACCCCCCTGAGTCAGCACCCCCTTGTTGTGGCCCCACCCTTGCAGGGCAGGTATATGTCTATTTGGAGAAATTTGGTGTTTGCAGTCTGAAATTTGCTGGGTTTGGGTTTATAACTTGTGTTACAAAAGTGCCTGGATTAATTTCCTCATTTATTCAGTTGCAGTGTTTATTTTGGTTTCAAAAGTGATATCAAAATATAATAAAACATGTATGCTGTGCTGTGCTAAGATGCTTCAGTCATGTCCAACTCTTTGTGACTCTATGGACTGTAGACTGCCAGGCTCCTCGGTCCATGGGTTCTCCAGGCAAGAATACTGGAGTGGGTTGCCATGCCCTCCTCCCGGGAATCTTCCCAACTCAGGAACTGAACTTGCTTTTCTTTTGTGTTCTGCATTGGCAGGCTGGTTCTTTACCAGTAGTGCCACCTGAGAAGCCCCAGAACATGTATANATTCTCCAGGCAAGAATACTGGAGTGGGTTGCCATGCCCTCCTCCCGGGAATCTTCCCAACTCAGGAACTGAACTTGCTTTTCTTTTGTGTTCTGCATTGGCAGGCTGGTTCTTTACCAGTAGTGCCACCTGAGAAGCCCCAGAACATGTATAGAAATGTTTTAAGAAATGGTTAAAATAGAGGGCAAAGGAAAATTATACCTGTATATAATTAATAAGTCTTGCTTTTAAACTGTCATGCTGTATCTCTATGACTTTAATGTTTCTGACTGACACTGGTTGATTAATCAGTTCATAGACAGTATGGCTCATTGGCTGAGGGGTTCTGTCATAGCCAGCACAGGCTATATTGTAATATGTTGCTACACCTAAAGATTTCCCCAATTTATGTTCACTTACCATGAAGATTCTTTATAAAACTATGTAACTTATGTTTAATACACTGAAAAACATGAAGACCATTTACTCTTTCTAGGACTTAGAATTTCCTATTAAGAAAGCATTACCCTTAAGATCATGAACAAGACAAGGATGTCCACTTTCCCAACTATTGTTCAACATAGTTCTGGAAGTCCTAGCTGCAGCAATCAGAGAAGAAAAAGAAACAAAAGAAATCCAGATCAAAAAAGAAGAAGTAAAGCTCTCACTGTTTGCAGATGGCATGATACTGTACATAGAAAACCATAAATTTAGTATCAAAAACTTACTAGAGCTAATCAGTGAATTTAGCAGTCTTTCATAATACAAAATCAATACACAGAAATCACTTGCATTTCTATATACTAATGATGAAAAATCAGAAAGAGAAATTAAGGACTCAATCTCATTCACCATTTCAACAAAAAGAATTAAATATCTAGCAATAAACTTACCTAAGGAGACAAAAGAACTGTACACAGAAAATTATAAGACACTAATGAAAGAAATCAAAGATGGCATAAACTGATGGAGAGATATATTTCATTTTCTTGGGTAGGAAGAATCAAATGGTGAAAATGACTATATTACCAGATGCATCCTACAGATTCAGTGTGATCCCNACCCATTTATGATTAAAACTCTTCAAAAACTGAGCATAGAAGGAACCTAACTCAACATAGTCAAGGCCATATATGATAAGCCTACAGCAAACATTATTCTCAATGGTGAGAAACTGAAAGCATTACCCCTAAGATCATGACAAGACAAGGATGTCCACTTTCCCAACTATTGTTCAACATAGTTCTGGAAGTCCTAGCTGCAGCAATCAGAGAAGAAAAAGAAACAAAAGAAATCCAGATCAAAAAAGAAGAAGTAAAGCTCTCACTGTTTGCAGATGGCATGATACTGTACATAGAAAACCATAAATTTAGTATCAAAAACTTAATAGAGCTAATCAGTGAATTTAGCAGTCTTTCATAATACAAAATCAATACACAGAAATCACTTGCATTTCTATATACTAATGATGAAAAATCAGAAAGAGAAATTAAGGACTCAATCTCATTCACCATTTCAACAAAAAGAATTAAATATCTAGCAATAAACTTACCTAAGGAGACAAAAGAACTGTACACAGAAAATTATAAGACACTAATGAAAGAAATCAAAGATGGCATAAACTGATGGAGAGATATATTTCATTTTCTTGGGTAGGAAGAATCAAATGGTGAAAATGACTATATTACCAGATGCATCCTACAGATTCAGTGTGATCCCTATTATGTTAACAATGGCATTTTTCACAGAACTAGAACAAAAAAATTCACAATTCATATGGAAACACAAAAGACCCCGGATAGCCAAAGCAGTCTTGAGAAAGAAGAATGGACGTGGAAGAATCAACTTTCCTGACTTCAAACTATACTACAAAACTACAGTCATCAAGTCAGTATGACACTGGCACAAAAACAGAAATTTAGACCAATGGAACAAGAGAGAGAACACAGAGATAAACCCATGCACCTATGGGTACTTTATTTTTGACAAAGGAGGCAAGAATATACAATGGGGCAAAGATAGCCTCTTCAATAAATGGTGCTGAGAAAACTGGACAGCTACACACAAAAGAATGCAATTTGATCACTCTCTAATGTCAAAGATAAACAAAGATAAACACAAAATGGATCAAGGACCTAAATGTAAGACCAGAAACTTCAAACTCTTAGAGGAGAACACAGGCAGAGAACAATTGATGGCATAAATCAAAGCAAGATCTTCTATGACTCACCTCTTAGAGTAATGGAAATAAAAGCAAACTAAACAAACGGGACCTAATTAAACTTAAAAGCTTTTGCACAGCAAAGGAAACTAGAGGCAAGGTGAAAAGACAGCCCTCAGAATAGGAGAAAATAATAGCAAGGAAACTATTGATAAATAATTAATTTCCAAAATATACAAGCAGTTTATACAACTCAATACCAGAAAAGCAAACAACCCAATCAAAAAGTAGGAAAGGGACTTGAAGAGACATTTCTCCAAAGAAGACATACATTGCTAGCATGTACATGAAAAGATGCTCAACATTACTCATTATTAGAGAAATCAAATNTTAGTACCTAATTAAGTGTCCTGAACTTAAAATCAGGGACTGGAACTCAAGAATGTGCCTGACATTTTCCAACTGTATGATTTGGGGCTGTCACTTCACATCTCAAACTCCCAGTGTCTACACACTACACAGCGTTGTAATGCATCTCACATCACAGGATTCCCAGGATGAAATGATAGAATTCTGGCGCCTGGTGTAAGACTGTGTAAAGACAACTGCATTCACTTAATGAGGTGGAATCTGCTTCTGGCACAGTCATCTGTAATTGCTAATGGCAAATCACAGTTGTTGCTGTTGTTGTTTAAGAAAAAAAAATACCTTTAAATTTAATGAGGGAATTGAAAACATCTCTCAACCTATCATCCAACGTGCCAAATAACTGATAGAATCGTGGCACAAAGTGTGAGACTAATAAGATTTGCTTGTACTACTTACATATGGCCAAGTGCAAGAAATGAGTTCCATGGATAAGTTTGTGGTGTATATATAACCAATACAGGCTAAGTCATGAAAAATTGCTTGCCTTTAAATGACTAATATTTTGAAAGTTAAGAGATTAGCCATCAGAGAATCTATCACCAAGATATAGACAACTAAGATGGCTGCAAAAGAGCCTCATACAGTCTCTATCTAGCCAAGGTTACGTAGTGGTACATATACACAATGAAATATTACTCAGCCATAAAAAGGAACAGATCTGAGTCTGTTCTGATGAGATGGATGAATCTAGAACCTATTATACAGAATGAAGTGAGTCAGAAAGATAAATATCATATTCTAATGCATATATATGGAATCTAGAAAAATGGTACTGAAGAATTTGTTTACAGGGAAGCAATGGAGAAACAGATATAGATAATAGACTTATGGACATGGGGAGAGGGGAGGAGAGAGTGAGATGTGTGGAAAGAGTAACATGGAAGCTTACATTACCATATGTATGATAGATAGCCAATGAGAATTTGCAGTATGGCTCAGGAAACTCAAACAGGGGCTCTGTAGCAACCTAGAGGGGTGAGATGGGAAGGAAGATGGGACGGAGGTTCACAAGGGAGGGGATATATGTATACCTATGGCTGATTCATGTTGAGGTTTGACAGAAAACAAAATTCTGTAAAGCAATTATTTTTCAATTAAAAAATAAATTTAAAAAATGTAATTGGTGGTAGTTCATTTTTATGAGACAAAATTTTTAAAACAGTCTTTGATTGAAAATAGGATGACTGCAATGCAGCATAACTGAATATAGTCATGATAGTAGATGAAATCTGACAAGTTGAAATACTTGGACAAACAACAAAGAAACATTCAACTACTTTGGCACCAGGTATAATTATGATGATAAAATTATGTATCAAAATAATTTTAAAGAGTAAGCACGTATTTGTCAATAGTCTGTATATGTGTATATATAGAGAGGCACACATGTCTAAAAACATTGAAAAGAATAACTACATATGACACTAGAATAAAACAATTAATGAAGGCAAATACTTAATCAAAATATGCATAATGTATCAGAATTTGTAGGTAACAATTTTACATAATATAAAAATAAAGATGAAAGCAGAAAAAAATACATGTGGACAATGGCAGTTGTGCCAATTACTGGAATTTCTGCTTATAAATAATTATTATACTTGTTATTATACACAGTTATATGGGATCCTATCATATTTTAATGACAGTTGGAGAACTGCTTGCCAAACCTGATCCTTTCAATTTAAAAATGGCTATCCTAATAATTAAGTATTAAAATGCATATAATACCAAAATATATTTTCTTATTTTTAACTTTAATAGCTCCCTCAAAACTATGTAACAAAATAATATTACCATTATCACCCTCACACTAGGAATTTAGATGAGATATTTTTAATTGAGTCTTGACTTTGTTAAGTTTTTGTATTAATTAGGACATATTTACTCCCAATTACAACCAAGATGGATACTAGAGTCAAAAAAAAAATAAAATAACAAACTCTAATGGAAAGAAACAGATCCAAAACATGTAAGAATTTATTCAAGGAATAAATGGCATTTCAAACTCTTGCAGAGATATGGAATTCATTAATATAATAGTCTGCTCAATGCATAAGCTCTAACTGGTGTTCATGTTATCTATTTAGAAGAATGCCTGCCATGTACTCAACAATCAATAAAAATTTTGTTGAGTAATTCAGTGAAAAGAAATTTTTAAAATATTTATTGGTTTTCACCCACATAGATATTTAAGATGTTGTTGTAAGGGAAAAAAAGAAAAAATATTTTTAAATGGCAACTATCTCAATTCAGTTTTGTATAAGCCATACTAAGCAAAAGAAAACAAAACAAAAAATCAAGGAGAAAGAAGACATCATGGGAAAGACGGATAGACTCACAAACATAACAATAAAAACTCTGTTGGTATTGCTCAGGCCCCAAGTCATGGCTGACTCTTTGTGACCACATGGGCAGCGGCATGCCAAGCCTCCTTGTCCTTCGCTATCTCCTGGAGTTTGCTCAGATTGACGTCCATGGAGTCGGTGATGCTATCTACTTACCTCATCTCATCTCCTCAGTCACCCTATTCTTTTGCCTTCAATCTTTCCCAGCATCAGGGTCTTTTCCAATAAGTCGGTTATTTGCATCACGTGGCCAAAGTACTGTGGCTTCAGCATCAGTCCTTCCAGTGAATACTCAAGGTTGTTTTCCTTTAGGATTGGCTGCGTTGATTTCCTTGCAGTCCAAGGGACTCTCAAGAGTCTTTCCCAGCACCACAATTTGAAAGCATCAATTCTTTGGCACTCAGCCTTCTTTATGATCCAGTTCTCACATCTGTACATGACTACCGGAAAAGCCATAGCTTTGACTATCCAGACCTTTTTCGGCAAAGTGATGTCTCTGTGCTTTAATATGCTGTCTAGGTTTGTCTTAGCTTTCTTTCTAAGGAGCAAGCATCTTCTAATTCCATTATTCTTCAGCACTAAGCTTTCTTCACAGTCCAACTCTCACATCCATACATGACCACAGGAAAAACCATAGCCTTGACTAGATGGACCTTTGTTGGGAAAGTAATATGTCTGCTTTTTAATATGCTGTCTAAGTTGGTCATAACTTTCCTTCCAAGGAGTAAGTGTCTTTTAATTCCATGGCTTCAGTCACCGTCTACAGTGATTTTAGAGCCCAAGAAAATCAAATCTGTCACTGCTTCCACTTTTTCCCCATCTAGTTGCCACGACAAGATGGGACCAAATGCCACGATCTTCGTTTTTTGAATGTTGAGTTTTAAGCCAACTTTTTCACTCTCCTCCTTCACCCTCATCAAGATGCTCTTTAGTTCCTCTTCACTTTCTGCTGTTAGAGTAATGTTATCTGTGTATCTGAGACTGTCAATATTTCTCCTAGCAATCTTGACTCCAGCTTGTGATTTATTCAACCCAGCATTTCACATGATGTACTCTGCATGTAAGTTAAATAGACAGGGTGACAATATACAGCCTTGGCATACTCCTTTCCCAATTTTAAACCAGTCAGTTGTTCCATGTAAGGTTCTAACTGTTGCTTCTTGACCCACATACATGTTTCTCAAGGTGATCTGGTATTCTCATCTCTGGAAGAACTTTCCAGTTTGTTGTGATCCACACAGTCAAAGGTTTTAGCATAGTCAGTGAAGCAAAAGTAGGTATTTTTCCGGAATTCCCTTGCTTTCTCTAGGATCCAACAAACGCTGGCAATTTGATCTCTGGTTCCTTTGCCTTTTCTAAGCCCAGCTTGTACATAATTTCTAGGTTCATGTAGAAGCAGCTTGAAGCCTAGCTTGAAGGATTTTGAGCATAACCTTACTAGTATGCTAAATGAGCACAACACCAGAGTAATTTGTACATACTTTGGTACTGCTCTTCCTTGGGACTGGAATGAAAACTGACCTTTACCAGTCCTGTGGCCACTGCTGAGTATCTTTTAAGATTTGAAATGGAATTCCATCTCCTACACTAGCCATAGAAAAAAACTCTATTTGAAAGAATAAATACAAATAAAGAAAAATGGTAACATGGGGAAATGTATGCCATACAGATCACAAAAGGTGATTAGAATTTGACAAATCAGGAGGAAAAGTAATTCTAAGAAAAACTGGCCAAGAATAGCATAGTTAAATCAAAAAATACAAATAAATGATCAATAATCCTGAAAAATACTCAAGCTTACTAGTAATGAAGTGAATACAAATGAATAGTGTGGAAATGCCATTTTTAAACTAAAGAATCTCAATGACTAAACTAAAAGCTAATAACCAAGATGGAACCTTTCTGAAAGGCAACCAGAGAATATAGATGAAAAGATGTGAAAGCACAGTATATGTTTACCTAATATTCCATATTTATCTCAAATCAGTTGTCAAATATGCACATTAACACTAATAGACAAGAAAGCTTTCTAGGATATTTACATAGAAAAAACTGAGAAAGACTCTATATGCCTACAGCAGATACCATTAATTCCTCCCATGCTCCATTTTCTCCTTTTTTACTTTGTACAACAGCACCCCTCTCCTCCCCAGGTTTTATCAGACCGTACTGTTATAAGAAAGTATAAAGGGCAAGGACATGGAGCTCATGAAGTAATTCCAGGCACACAGAAGAGGAGGATACCCTTGGAAAAGGTAGAGCAACAGCACAGGAGAAATCGGGATTTCCAGGGGCTCCCAGAAGAAAGTGCCCATCGCAGTGAGAACACCTGCCTCTCTCTCAGCTGTCAGGGCTCAAACTGAATGGCCAAAGCCCAGGTCTCTGTCACAGCTGCTTAGCCTCCACCCTGGTTAATCCAATGCCTAATACAGAATTGCCTACGTGTATCGTACCATATTGTTCATTTGGTGCAACACTGTTCAGCTACTGAAAATATGCCTTGAAAAACAATGCAAGAAATAGGGAAATGTTCATGACATGGAGATTATCTACCAATCTGGAAAAAGCATATGAGTAAGTAATAGATGTAATAAACATATCAGAATCACAATTTAGAGACAGAGAAAAAGATGGGTTTAAAAAGAACAGGAGTAAAATGGTAACTAGATAATGGAAATGCAGATAATTTGTTTTTCTAATTTCCTATGATCACTTTGTACTCTTCTGCTAGAATGTAATAAACCAGGGGAAATGTACCAGAAAAGCATAAAATATGATAGAGGAATGCCATTGCCGCAGTTAAACAGAGGTGTCCTATCTGAGTATGTAAAGCTCTCCCTGACCCAGAGGAGTGGGACAGTTACATTAAACTGTACACAGGGAACGTGTGTGTGTGTGTGTATGTGTGTGTGTGTGCGCATGCATGTGCGCGCTCAGTTGTGTCTGACGCTTTGCAACCCATGGGAGTCTAGCCTTCCAGGCTCCTCTGTCTGTGGGATTTCCCAGGCAATAATACTGGAGTGAATTGCCATGCCCTCCCCCAGGGGATCTTCTCGACCCAAGGATCAAGGCGTGTCTCCTGTGTCTCCTGCATTGCAGGCGAATTCTTTACCCACCGTGCCATCAGGGAAGCCCCACAGGGAGCTTAATACATGATTATTAAATTGGACCAAAGCAAACACATTTTCCACAAAACCATTCAGTAGTATTTTAATTAATTTAAGAGCATGGTAAAGTTTAGTGTGAATTTTAAAAATTGCTACTATTGACAACATATTCAACAATATTTCAGCAAAAGCTAAGGGAGCATTAAGTGTTTTTTTCACATTTAATAGTTCAAGTAATAATGCAAGTAAAATTCACATTTAATAATTCAAGTAAATGTATTTATCTTTTTGTATGGCTTACAGCCTGATGTGATATTCAACAGAAAAGGTGCTGTTAGTCATTCAGCTTGTTTGGGCAGAAGATTGAACTTATTGGTCATGGTAACCTGAACAGTAAACACAAATGTAAAATGAGAATTCACAATTTTGTAGGTGATACAGAACTACAAATTTTAAAACACAGGATAATCAGCTTTTCATGCTGATTTCTTTACTGCTATGCGATACTTTCCTATCGAGTTTTATTTTTTTTTTAATGTAGGCAAAGGATAGAAAACAGTAGGCATTTTCAGAATTTATGTTTCCATCTAAACTTTCCAACCCACTTGAGCACAAACACTGTAAAATATAGTTTATAATTGTTAACCAATGTCAAGTCCAAGGGAACTTTGTTTTTCTCCACAGCTTTCATTAAACTTTTATTAATAAATGCCCTGACTTTTTCAGTGATTTTAGGATGCTCACAGAGACTGGAATGAATAAATCTGTGCTGTCCTGAACTCATGACCAAAGGTCAGGGTGACCTCAGCCTTTATCCATGGACCTGTCAGTTCAGTTCTTAAGGAGTCAATCTAGACAAAAATGGATGAGTTGAACATTTCCAGGTAGAAAGAGATCCAATTAAAGATCACTCTAAACTTAACAGGGAGACTTTTGAAATTTAACGCATCCATCTCAACGTCCACATTTACATAAAAGCAAATGCCCTGAGGTGACAGTTTATCTGCTGGTAGATATCAGCTGACTGTCACAGAAAAGGGTTCTTCTGGAGCATTCTTCTTCTCCCTGCATCCCATGCGTGTGTGCATCCTCAGTCACTTCAGTTGTGTCTGACTCTTTACAACCCCATGGACTGTAGCCCACCAGGCTCCTCTGCTCATGGGATTTCCCAGGCAAGAATACTGGAATGGGGTACCATTTCCTACTCCAGGGGATCTTCCCAACCCAGGATCCAACCTGCATCTCTTGCATTAGCAGGTGGATTCTTTACCACAAGCACCACCTGGGAAGTGCCTCCTTCATCCCATATTTTCGATAAATGAAGACTGTCTTCCCTTGTCTAACAACTTTATATCCTCCACTAAACTCCATGGAAAATAGAACTATTTCAATCTTGTTCACTGTTTTGTCCCCAGCAAATAGCACTATGCCTGAAAAATGGCACTCAACTGTCAAATTACTGAAATGCATGCAGGGATGAATGAATGAACAACTAATGTGAGAGAAATGAAAGGGCAAGACAGGTCTACCATTTATTCACCTGCTCATGGGCCCAGGAGCCAATGTTTCTTTCAGCAATGAGGAGTGGTTATGTTATAGCCATCCCTCACTGAGCCTCACTCCTCACTGAAAACCAGGTATTACCTCTGCAGTCAACTCCCAAACTCCTCCTCTGCATCACATGCCCCAGCCTTGCTGAAGACTTTTTGAACGATAAGGGAAAAAAAAAGATGCAAGAGTACTTCTTGCTAATTCTCTGAAGGGGCATCAACCTGGACTGTAAAACGGCTTTATTTCCTTGGTTATGCTGCAGCTCTGTCTGCTCAAATCTGTGCACATTTAGTATAGATGAAATATTTCAGTATATTATGCACATAAGAATATGCAGTAATATAGTCATATTATTTTCTGAATGTTAGGGTCATCATCATATAATCAACCTGCCGAGGTAAATTAAGACAGTCATTTGAGATAATAAAATGAGACTAAAGTCGAAGGTGGGTGGACACAGTCGCAGATTTGAACTGTGACTGTTACCATCACTTTTCACACCCACCAGCTGGGTTCCCTGAAGTCAGGAAATCTAGTCGAACAAGGAAGATGCACTGGGGCTCCAATATCAAGAGTTGCCTTTGGCTCCATCACAGGACTGAGATCCTAAATTTGAACTGCTCATCCAATTTCCCCATTATGAAATTTAGAGACTATTTCTTCTTTATATTCCAAACACTTCGCCACCCGGCTGTGGTCCCCATCTGGCTATAGCTTTCTCCGTATCAGTCCTGATTTTCTGGTTGATGATTCTACTATGGAAACTCTTTTTGAACAAAATGTTACAGAAAACAGTCTCAGCTGCTGAAGAAGTCAGTTCTAAAATACCCTGTTTTAATCTGTCAACCTGAAAAATCCAGAAAACCAGAAACTTAATTTTGAGTCTCTGAGAAGAATCAAGATAATTACTTCTTAAAATAACAACTGAGATGTTAGACAAAATTCAGCTTAATTTTTTTAAGAGGTGGGAAGGAGGCAGAACAATGATGTTTATATTTAATGTTTAGTGTTAATGGTTTATTGTCATTCTAAATTCTGCACAGTTGCTATCATTCCTAAAAATGGCTGCCATTGAAGGGATGTGAATGTTTGCTAACAGTGCTAAGCCAAGTATGCATATTTTAAAAAGCCTTTTAAAATATATAAAATATTTCACAACATCTTACAGAAACCCAAATGAACTTTTTGGCTAACCCAGTATTTTTATAAGAGACCCCAAAGAAAAAGATCTTATTACATTCTATGAGATAATTGAAACTTCAACAATATTGGAACCTTATTGGTTGCAAAATCTCTAAAATAAAAACCAAGGTGTGCAGAAGCTTTTAATTTTAATTAGATCCCATTTGTTTATATTTGCTTTTATTTCCAGTATTCTGGGAGGCGGATCATTGAGGATCCTGCTGTGATTTATGTCGGAGAGTGTTTTGCCTATGTTCTCCTCTAGGAGTTTTATAGTTTCTGGTCTTACATTTAGATCTTTAATCCATTTTGAGTTTATTTTTGTGTGTGG